>JACEFZ010009173.1:1012500-1070000 GCA_014155875.1 Cepaea nemoralis
CTGCCCCTGTCTCTTCTCCCGCTGTCCGTCACGATGTTCTCCAGCGCCTCTCTTCTCAACACAAGACCAAAGAACACCGTTTGTCTCGTTCGTATAGTTTACTGTGTTCCACTTTCATTTTCTTTTTTTTTTGCATATCCTTTTTGCAGGACATCACAGCCAACACCAGCATTTCTGCTGCTGTGATCTCTTGCCAAGTTTACATTCAGTAGTTTGCCATTGCTTTCTGAACGACCAACACCGATACCAACGCAAAACCAACACAACGCGGCCTGCTGCCAAATTGCTCGCAGCTGTGTTTCGAACGCGTGTATATGGGATTATGAATCGCGTCCGTAAGCCCTTCGCTACGGAAACCGGCCTACTTTCACTAGCCTCTTCTAATTACTTTGTCTGTCTAAGGCAATCACATCATTGGTCTCAGAAACCACGTCTCTGCTGCCTCCAAGGCCTGCCTGCCCGTTAGCTCACATCACTAGAATCAGTGCCATACAGCTGACCAGGTTCTGTATAACATTTCAGTGATTCCTTTCTGACATTCAGAGAAAGTGACTGATTACATAAGACACTTTTCTGCTTCTATTTCAATGCCCATTCTGCTCTTAATCTCTGCCAAACAGCTTCCATTTGATGTTATGATTGCACCTTAATATTTGATTTGACCTTATTTTTAAGTATTTCAGGATCCTCGCCGATGCAACGGAGTTCGTGCATTGAGCTGAGTTTCTCCAGACTCAAGTTTGAGTTAGGAGGAAAACGGAGCACTTATGGGTTAAACCGTGTGCCATGATGTTGATCCAACGACTAAAACTAAAAAATCTAAAAACTATTTGATTTGACCAAAGTTTTCTTTCTATTGCAATATTTTATTTTGATGTTTTCTTTTCCCATGATATAAGTATAATTTCTGGTTTCTTTATATTCAAGGAGATAACAAGCTCACTTCCACGAAGATATAGCTATGCATGACAAATGTATAGTATATATGTAGAGATCTGCATTGTCGACAGTTTACAAATCTCGAGCTTAAACTTCCCGTGCGTTCACGGAGTGGTAGCAGGTTATCTACATACATCGGTATGTTGGACGTGCTGACTTCTTGTTCAGAAAGCACTGGCAAACTACTGAATACGGTGAAGTTGTTAAGAATCCACATCGCGTTACGAAGAATGTGGGTTCGATTCCAAATTCCATTATTTAGTTCAGGAGTGCAGTTTTCTCGGAGTCTCCTGGAGGTCGTCGCTGGAGCTACGGAGTTCGAGTTCTGTGCGACGATTTTGGCAGGCCGCCATGTGGGATAAAACTCGGTGCAATGTAGTCGATCATCTTGCCTTTTAAACTTCTTTTTTTTTTTTTTACCAAAGGTTCAACAACAACATCATCGTAACTCTATTATTGCTAATAAGCATATGTTCGGTGGTGGTCGAATTGAACAATAACAAAATCATAATTCTATGATTGCTAATAAGCAAATGTTCCGTGGTGGCCGAATTGAACAATAACAAAATCATAACTCTATGACTGTTAATAAGTAAATGTTCCGTGGTGGCCGAATTGAACAATAACGAAATCATAACTCTAGGACTGCTAATAAGCAAATGTTCCGTGGTGGCCGAATTCAACGCTTTATGACCTGTCGACTGCACGTGGAATCCTGAAGAATGATTAACTCTCCTTTCCACCCACACGGGTATATGTTCAGCTACTCGATATGCTAATTGTCTTTCTATTCTACCTATGTAAGTTGCTTGGCACTCACAATGAAATTGATAAATGCAGTTTGATTTGGTGCACGGAGTTCCCAGTCTAAAAATGGGTACCAAACATGTTATAGGAAGCAAAGGCCGTCAGTATGATATTAAGCACATGACTCATGACTGCCGATTGATCTATACAAGTATGGGAGTAGCACTAACCACCCAATTGCCAAGTAGTAGCGCAATGGATATGACGTAAACCAAAGTTCGTGACAAAGTCGCGAACCAAATCTTGAGAGAAACCAAGACTTGACCGTTGGGCTAATAAATTATGCCTTCAACTACATGATTGCCGGCCTTCAGATCTCTCATTGCTGTTAATTTTACCTGCTTCGAGAATTGTTGGAGTTGTGTCACACCCTGGACATTTTTATTGTTGCTGAATTATATGTTGAATTCTATTAGGACACATTCTAGCACCAATAGGCCACCTGGCGTGGGAAAGAGTTCCTTCATGAATCAATTTTAAATTCAATTTCAGACAATTATGTGAGTTTTGTTCACCATCTATGTCGGTAAGATTGCTAAAGAAGCCAATCCACAACCAGATAGTTTAAATAAGCTGCAGTTTGCAGACTACCAGAGTTTAATATAAGAGAACAATGCTTATCTCCAGCACCATACACATTGCATTTATAATTGCTGTCAAAATTTGGATATGAAGATTAACATCGAAAAGCATAATTTATGATAATTCGACGAACACCAGTGCCATATAACGTAAATATAAATGGAAAGATAATTAAAACAAGTTGTTAGAGAGCACACGTCAGCAATAGAAACGATAATATAGAAAGCGTCATCGACCACAGGGGTGGGCAAACTACGGCCCGCGGGTAGCATGCAGCTCGGCAACTGATATTATGCGGCCCTTGAGGGCATTTAGAAATAAAAATTTTTACTTCGTTTTTAAGTTATTTTGTTGAATTTTACAGAATTTCATGTACCGTTATGATTGTTTTAACATTTTTGATAAAATTTCTTTCTAATTTTCTATTTTGTAAACTTTTATCATTGTTTGGATCAACATACATTTGCGAACAAGCATTTTCTTGCTTGAAGATCAACAAATCTAAGAATAGGTCTTTATTGTCGGACTGCACCTTGCATGCTGTCATGCGAATTTCAACAAGTAAACTTGCTCCAGATTTCAAGAATATTGTCAAAAATTGCAAGCAGTTACATACATCTCATTAGAAATCAACAATTGTAGTGACAATGTAGTCGGTTTGTGTCTAAATTAAAGCCATTGATAGATAATTTAAAAAAAATTATTATAATAAAAAATTTTAAAATCTTGTTAACAAATTAGTAAAAGTTTTTGTCCATATTGTAAATATAATGTATAAGTGTATAAGTAAAATAAAATTGCAATAATTAGTTATTTATACTGTTTAATAACCTATAAATAATTCATAATTACTTATTGTGATAGGTTGCTGTAAACAAAGTGGACATAATATATATGCGGCCCCCCCCCCCCCCCCAATAGCTTTACATTTGTCAATGTGGCCCTAGGCACAAAAATTTGCCCACCCCTGAAATCTACCAAATAGCACCTGTTATAAAACATTCAAATATCAACATGAATACAAAAAATTAGTACTATCTACTACTAGCTTTATTAGTACTATCGCTGTGTTGCCATTGCCAGGCATGGACAGTTCTGGAAACACACAGACGTAAAATCAAATCATGTGGCATGAGACGCATAAGAAACTCAGCTGGGAAAATAAGAAGAGACCGAGAGACAAGTGAGAAACTAAAAACAAGTGTAGGGATAACACCTTTTGCTGACTTTATAGAACACCAAATAATTAAATAATTTAGACACGTGGTTAGAATGGAACAAGATCAACCAGCGGCTAGAGAGTTCTATATGAGAACATCGGGATACAAGGCTAGAGGACGACACAGAGAGAGTTGGTTAGATGACGTAAAAGAGATATTGAAGAAACCAAACATGTCGTTAGTGCATGCAACAAGAGAAAGTCGGTTCTCAGGTCTTACACTCAATGAAAGATCGGAGTCTTGCTGTATCTTGAGACCGACAGAGCTTACATGCTTACCTTACTGAGGATCTCATTCCTGGTCAAATTGGCGTTTAAGTATCGTATGTCTGAAGTGTTGTCATTGCTGACTGCCAAACTCAGCACATACCAGGCAATCTCTGCGAAATATATGACAGTTGGTGATTGCGTTTTGGATGTTAAAACTGTTAAACTCAACACATACCTAGCAAAGTCGGTGATATATATATACATATTTTGTTTTTGTTTCCCCCTCGTTTCCATCCTGTCTCAGGATATTGCGGTCAACAACAGCATCTTTCAGCTGTATGTTGATTCCTAGGCTAGATTACGCTCATCAGCACGCCACGACTTTCTGAGCGACCGGCTCCATACTCTCATAAGTCATCTATATTTATAAAACAAAGTGTATGTATGTAAATATGTGTGTATGTATATATGTATGTATGTAAATATGTATGTCCTTTATTTGTTCGCGAACGGCCCATCCGATTGAGATGAAATTTTCTACACGCCTTCCTTTCATTCCAGAACTGTCAACTGTCATAGTTGTTTTTTCTTCTTCCTCCTCCTCCCTCCTCCCCCTCCCAAAATACGTACGTAAATATATGATGATGATGATGATGAAAGAATCCCCGAACCAAAACGCTAGGGAAAGGGAAGAAAATGACGTGACTACACAGAATCGTCACACGGCAATCATCATCATCAAGTGCCGTGCCGGCTGGCGTAGGCGTTCATGGCTCTCTGTAGATCTCAGTCTTTGTTTTTTTTAAATCAACTCTGCTGCTGATATTCCTCCATGCCACGGCAATATCAATAACAATTCATCTTTTTATGTGTAAGGAAGTTATCTACAGTCGTGTAGAAGGGAAGAACTAGACGAGTATGAATTCGGAATGGCGAACTCTCTCCCCCTCTCTTCTCCTCCCTCTACCTCCTCCCTCCACCCTTCTCCTCTTCCTCCTCCCTCTCATCCCTCTCCCTCCTACCTCCTCCTTCTCCCTCTTCCTTCTCCCTCTTCCTCTCCCCTTCTCCTCCATCCTCCTCCCTCCTACTCCCTCCGCCTCCTCCACCCTCCTCCCTCATCTTCCCTCCTCCTCCCTCTCCCTCCTCATCCCTCCTCCTCCTGCCTCCCTCCTCATCCTCCTGCCTCCCTCCTCCTCCTCCTGCCTCCTTCTCCCTCATCATCCTCCCTCCTCCTTCTCCCTTCTTCTCCCTCTTCCCTCTTCCTCCTCCTACCTCCTCCTCCCTTCTCCTCCTCCCTTTCCTTCCTCCTCCTTCTCCCTCTACCTCCTCCTCCCCCTACCTCTTTCCTCCTCCCTCCTCCTCTTCCACCTCCCTTTCCTTCCTCCCCTCCTCATTCTCCCTCCTTCCTCTCCCTCCTTCCTCCTACTCCTTCCTTCTTCTCCCTCTGCCTCCTCCCTCCTCCTCTCCCCTCCTCCTCCCTCCTCCTTCTCCTCCTCCCTCCTTCTCCCTTCTTCTCCTCCTCTCCCCTCCTCCTCCTACCCTCTTCCTCTTCCCCTCCTCCCTCTCCCTCCTCCCTCCTCCTCCTCCCTCTTCCTCCTCCTCCCTCTTCCTCCTCCTCCTTCCTCCTCCCCCTCTTCCTCCCTCTCCCTCCTCCATCCTCCTCCCTCTTCCTCCTCCTTCTTCCTCCTCCTCCCTCTTCCTCCTCCTCTCTCCTCCTCCCTCCTCCCTTTTCCTCCCTCCTCCTCCTCCCTCTACCTCCTCCCTCCTCCTCTCCACTCTTCCTCCTACCCTCTTCCTCTTCCCCTCCCCCTCCTCCCTATCCCTCCTCCTCCCTTCACATTCCTCCTCCCCCCTCTTCCTCCTCCTCCCTCCTCCTCATCCCTCCTTTTCCCTCCTCCTCCTTCTTCCTCCCTCCTCCTCCTCCTCCCTCCTCCTCCTCCCTCTACCTCCTCCCTCCTCCTCCCTTCACATTCCTCCTCCTCCCTCTTCCTCCTCCTCCCTCCTCCTCATCCCTCCTCCTCCCTTCTCCTCCTCCCTCCTCCTCCCTCTACCTCCTCCTCCCTTCACATTCCTCCTCCTCCCTCTTCCTCCTCCTCCCTCCTTCTCCCTCCTCCTCCTTCTTCCTCCCTCCTCCTCCTCCTCCTCCCTCTTCCTCCCCCTCCTCCTCCTCCTCACTCCTCCTCCTCCCTCTACCTCCTCCCTCCTCCTCCCTTCACATTCCTCCTCCTCCTCCCTCCTCCTCATCCCTCCTCCTCCCTCCTCCTCCTCTCTCCTCCTCCCTCCTCCTCCTCCTTCTTCCTCCCTCCTCCTCACTCCTCCCCCTCCTCCTTCCTCCTCCTCCCTCCTCCTCCCTCTACCTCCTCCCTCCTCCTCCCTCTACCTCCTCCCCCTCCTCCCTTCACATTCCTCCTCCTTCCTCTTCCTCCTCCTCCCTCCTCCTCCTCTCTCCGCCTCCCTCCTCCTCCTCCCTCTACCTCCTCCCTCCTCCTCCCTTCACATTCCTCCTCCCTCCTCCTCCTCCCCTCCTCCTCTTCCCTCCTCCTCCTCCCCTCCTTCTCCCTCCTCCTTCTCCCTCTTCCTCCTCCCTCTTCCTTCTCCCTCCTCCTACTCTCTCCTCCTCCTCCCTCTCCCTCCTCCTCAATCTCCTCCTCCTGCTCCCTTCTCCTCCTGCGTTCTCCTCCTCCCTCCTTCTCCCTCTTCCTCCTCCCTCCTCCTCCACCCTACTCCTCCCTCCTCCTCCTAATCCCTCCTCCTCCCTCCTATTCCTCCCTACTCCTCCTGTCTCCTCCCTCCTCCTCCCTCCTCTTCCCTCCTCCACCTCCCTCTTCCTCCTCCCTCCTACATTTACCCAAGACAGACAGACAGTCAGACAGATAGTCGGGAACGGGATCTTATATGACTACTTATATAATTTAAATGAGATGCTCTCCACCATGGGCTGGGCCGGGTCAGACAGACAGATAGATAGATAGATAGACAGACAGACAGACAGACAGACAGACAGACAGACAGACAGACAGACAGACAGTCGGGAACGGGAACTTATATGACTACTTATATGAATTAAATGAGATGCTCCCCACCAGTAGTTGGGCGATGCCGGGCCGGGTCAGACAGACAGACAGATAGATAGTCGGAACGGGAACTTATATGACTACTTATATGAATTAAATGAGATGCTCCCCATCAGAGTCTGGGCGAAGACGGGCCGGGTCAGACAGACAGACAGACAGATAGACAGACAGACAGACAGACAGACAGACAGACAGACAGACAGACAGATAGTCGGTAACGGGAACGAGAACTTATATGACTACTTATATGAATTAAATGAGATGCTCCCCACCAGAGTCTGGGCGAAGCCGGGCCGGGTCAGCTAGTATATATATATATATATCGGTTCAATATATATAAAACTTTTTATGGTAAGTAGTTTGCCATTGCTTTCTGAACAACCGGCTCCCATACCAACACGTTAAAACCAGCGCGACACAGTCTGTTGTCAAAACGGTCGCCGCTGTGTTTCGAATGCGATTGAGCGGCATTACGAATCGCGTTCGCAAACCCATCGCCACGGAGTCCTGCTTATAGATTACTCCAAGGCATTTGATAAAGTAAAACATAATGAACTGATTAATATGTTGGAAGACATCAACATTGATGGGAAAGATCTCAGAATAATAAAGAACATTTACTGGCATCAAAAGCAGCAATTACAATGGGAAATAAAGAGGGCAATTATGAACAAAAAAGCTAGGAGTACGACAAGGATGTTTTTTGTCACCGAATCTCTTTTGTCTCTAAGCGAAGTAATAATGAGAGAGATCAAAGATAAGCCAGGAATACTAGTCGGAGGTTATAATATAAACAATCTACGCTAAGCAGAAGACACAGTATTGATGGCGAAAAATGCAAAAGATCTACAGCAATTGTTGAACATTGTAGTAACAGAGACTCTCCTTGAATATCAAGAAAACAGTAAAACCGGTGAAATAAAAAATAAGGTAACACCAAAATGTCAAATTACAATAGAAGGGAAAATGCTTAACGAAACGGACAATTTTAAACACCTAGGGGCAATTATAACATCAGATGGAAGATGCACAACAGAGATTAATAACAGAATAAGCCAAGCAAAATCTGCATTTCAGAAAATGAAAAGTATCTTATGCAATAAGTCACTATCATGAATGTCAGGAATAGAGTGCTGAAATGCTATATAGAACATATTTTGCCTTATGGCAGTGAATTTTGAATTGTAAATGAACAAATTAGGAAGAACTTGGAAGCAACAGAGATGTGGTTCCTTAGATGAATGTTGTGAATTCCTTGGACTGCCAGAGTAACAATGATTGTCTGCAAGAGGTCAATGAAACTAGAACATTATATACACGAATAAGAAAGAGACAAACAACTTTCTGTGGTCATGTGATGAGAAGAGAGGCATTGGAGAACATCGTGACAACTGGAAAGATCGAGGGGAAGAGAGACAGAGACAGACCAAGAGAAATGATGCTGGATGGATTGAGACAGCGGCATGGAGGAATATCATCAGCAGAGTTGATCCAGAACACCAAAGACCGAGATCTGTGGGGAGGCATGAACGCCTACGCCAGCTGGTAGAGCACTTGATGATGATGATGGCTGCATGCCCTGTGCAGTACGCCACGATCAACCGCGAGTTGATTCTTTGGGCAATTATACGTTCAGTAGCTTGCTATTGCTTTCTAAACCAGAATACAAAGTTGGTCACGTGGTTTGTTCCACATGCGGGTGGATTTGAATTTTTTAAATTGACGTGGGCTCTCAGACAAACAATGATACCAGGAAATGTGTGTGGGGTAAAGGCGCCTGGAGTGATACAGACCTCATCAGCCACCGAGTGCGAGTGGTCCATAAAATATGGTTCTAGCACCATTTGTCCTGAGTGTCTTTCCCATTGCAACATACGCCTGTGAGACCTGGACACTTTGCTACACAAGCTAAACAGCGCATAAATGCCTTTGAATATAAATGTTATAAACGGGTACTGAGAATATCTTGGGCAAAAAAAGAAAAAACAGAACACATGCATCCATACTCCAAGCGCTGAATATTGAAGAGGGCTGGCTATTAAAGACGTTAAAACAAAGATAATTGAAATATTTTGGTCACTTGAAACGTCACGAAAGTTTGGAGACAACAATAATGGAGTGGTTTATGCCTGGGGAGAGAGGAAGAGGAAGGCCAAAGAGAAGATGGGTGCAGGATGTGGCGAATGATCTCCAGATAGGTGTATCGGATGTGGGATATCTTGCTTGTGATCGAGAAGGTGTCCGGACGATTATTATGGGGGAGAGGTTCTGCAAAGGACATGCTACTGAATGAATGAATGAATGAATGAATGAATGAATGAATGAATGAATGCCTTAAGGTGTGTAAATGGGTCTTTAACCTTACCTCGGAAGATATCAGGTATTGGTTTGACTCACCTGTGGCATTTAAGATATCAGGTATTGGTTTGACTCACCTGTGGCATTTAAGATATCAGGTATTGGTTTGACTCACCTGTGGCATTTAAGATGTCAGGTATTGGTTTGACTCACCTGTGCCATGTGTGATATCAGATATTGGTTTTACTCACCTTATCCATGCGACTTATCAGATATTATTTTTGTTTACCTATGCCTTGGGGGATATCAGGCATTGGTTTTCCTTCCATGCCATGGAAGATACCAAGTATTGGTATTACAGACATGTGCCATGGAAGGTATAACGTATTGGTTTTCCTACCTCAACCATTGAGGGATATCAGGTATTGTTTTTACTCACCTGTGCCTTTTAAGATATCAGGTATTATTTTACTCAACTATGTCATGGGGAATATCAGGTATTAGTTTTACTCACCTTTTCCATGTGAATTATCAGATATTAATTTTGTTTCCCTATGCCATGGAAGATGTCAGGTATTCGTTTGACCTACCTGTGCCACGGAAGATATTAGGTATTGGTTTTACTCACCTTATCTATGTGAATTATCAGATATTATATTTGTTTACCTATGCCATGTGTGATATCAGGTATTAGTTTTACTCACCTTTTCCATGTGAATTATCAGATATTAATTTTGTTTCCCTATGCCATGGAAGATATCAGGTATTCGTTTGACCTACCTGTGCCACGGAAGATATTAGGTATTCAACCTTATCCATGTGAATTATCAGATATTATTTTTGTTTAACTATGCCTTGGGGGATATCAGGTATTAGTTTTACTCACCTTATCCATGTGAATTATCAGATATTATTTTTGTTTACCTATGCCTTGGGGGATATCAGGCATTGGTTTTCCTCCCATGCCATGGAAGATACCAAGTATTGGTATTACTCACATGTGCCACGGAAGGTATAACGTATTGGTTTTCCTACCTCAACCATGGGGGAGGGGGGGGGGGGGGGGGGCGGGGAGGAGGAAGATATCAGGTATTGTATTTACTCACCCCTGTGCCATGGGGAATATCAGGTATTAGTTTTTACTCGCCGTATCCATGTGAATTATCAGATATTATTTTTGTTTACCACTGCCATGGAAAATATCAGGTATTGTTTTTACTCACTTGTGCCTTTTAAGATATCAGGTATTATTTTACTCAACTGTGCCATGGGGAATATCAGGTATTAGTTTTTACTCACCTTATCCATGTGAATTATCAGATATTATTTGTGTTTACCACTGCCATGGAAGATATAAGGTTGTGGTTTTACTCACCTGTCCCATGGGGGATATCTGGCATTGGTTTGGCTGTTGTAGTTGTAGCTGTGGTGGTCGGTGTAGTAGACATGGCTGTGGTTGTGTTCCCAGGTGTTGACGAGAAGTTGCCGGTGATGTTCATCATGCTCACTGACGAGGCCGTGGTGTTCACTGACGAGGCCGTGGTGTTCACTGACGAGGCCGTGGTGTTCATTGACATGGCCGTAGATCCCATGGCGATAGTAGTGTTCCCAGTGAAGAGGGTGGTGGATGCTGTGGTTGTTGTGCTCTGTGCTACGGGTATCACTGCGGGAGGGACAAACAACTGACATGGATAGTTGTATATGGTAATGTGACATCACTATCGTCGTCGTCGTCGTCGTTTATGTCATCCTCGTTGTCCTTGTCGTTATCATGGTCGTTATCATCATCATCATCTCTTCGTCATCATAATCATCATCATGATTGTTGTAACCATCATCATCGCTGTCTTCGTTTTCTTCATCATCGTCGTCATCATCATCCTCATCATCATCATCATCATCATCATCATCATCATCATCATCATCATCATCATCATCATCATCATCATCATCATCATCATCATCATCATCATCATCATCATCATCATCATCATCATCATCATCGTCGTCGTCGTCGCCGTCATCATCGTCATCGCCGTCATCATCGTCGCCATCATCATCATGATCTTGATCATCATCGTCGTCGTTAAATCATTGTCGTCATCATTATCATCATGGTCATCGTCGTCGTTATCATAATAATCGTCTTCAGTATCATCATTATCATAATCATCGTCACCATCATCATCGTCGTCGTCATAATCATCTACGTGGTCATCGCCGTTATTACCATCATAATCATTATCATAATCATTATCATAATCATCATCATCATCATCATTATTATCGTCATTATCATCGTAGTAATCATCACCGTCATTATCATCGTCGTCATCAGTATCATTAACATCAACAACAACATCAGTAAAATCATCGTCATTATCATCATCAGTTACAACATGTCCATCGTCAATACAGTCATCATTTAATTCCAAATTGAAGTACAGACAGACAACGTAGTCATATTAATAGACGGGAAGATAGAGACAACTGAAAGACAGATAGACAGACAGACGGTCGGACGGACGGACGGACAGACAGACAGACAGACAGTTACACACAGACAAACAAACTAACAGACGGAAAGATAGAAAGAAAAACATAAATAGATAGACAGTGGCAGATAGTTAAGAAAGCGGTGGATAGACATAGCTAAACATTCAGACAGACAGACAGACAGACAGACAGACAGACAGACAGACAGACAGACAGACAGACACTGTCTAGACAGACAGACAGACGGAAAGATAGAAAGAAAAACATAAATAGATAGTGGCAGACAGGTAAGAAAATGGTGGACAGACAGACAGACAGACATACAGACAGACAGACAGACAGACAGTTACACACAGACAAACAAACTAACAGACGGAAAGATAGAAAGAAAAACATAAATAGATAGACAGTGGCAGATAGTTAAGAAAGCGGTGGACAGACATAGCTAAACATTCAGACAGACAGACAGACAGACAGACAGACAGACAGACAGACAGACAGACAGAAAAACATAAATAGATAGTGGCAGACAGGTAAGAAAGTGGTGGACAGTTAGACAGACAGACAGACAGACAGACGGACAGACCGACGGACGGACGGACGGAGGGACGGACGGACAGACAAACAGAAAGATAGTTACACACAGACAGACACACAGACAAACAAACTTATAGACGGACAGATAGAAAGAAAAACAAATAGGTAGATATAGGCAGGTTGGTAAGAAGGTGGTGGACAGGCATGGCTAAATAGACAGACAGACAGACAGACAGACAGACAGACAGACATATTTCAACTCACATAACAGTAAAGAGACGAGCACTGCCTGCGAAGCCATGATTCTGTGTGGATAATGCGTCGAGGTCACACTTGCCACAAACACTTGGTTAATTGAGAGGTCGCGGGCACCAGTGGCAGTTCTTGGTTACCGGGGTTCTTGGGCTGTCCTCCAGATCTGACCCTGTGTGAGGTAAACAATACAGTTACACTTTGATAGTCATTGCTGCTAATGAAGTTCATGATCAAATGCTACATCTGTCCAAACATCCGCCTGTCCAGTTTGTCTGTCTGCTACAACTCAAAGCAAAACTTACACATTTTCTGGTACCAAGGATTTGGGCCACCCCACCCCTGGGAGTCTGTCACCCCAGGGCCATCAAGTCAGCAGGTGACTGCGCTGACCAATAGATAGCTCTTTCTTCAACTGGTTATGTCCACACATATGTTAGCTTAACTTGTTTAATTCATCCAGTTGTTACATACGGTTGCGAATCTCTGGAAGCCTTGGAGATGTGGTTTTATAGAAGAATGCTGCAAATTAATTATTGGACAGTCAAAAAGCGCAATCAGGACGATTTAAGGGAAGCTGAGTCGCAAAGATAACTTATCACAAACATCAGAAAGAAGCAGTCATCGATTTTTGGCCACATTATGCGAAGACACAAACTGGAACATATATGGTCGACCGGAAATATTTCCGGGAAGAGAGATAGAGGAAGACAGCGTGAGAAGATTCTTGACAGTCTTGTGTCATGTCACGGAAGGGAGTCAACATACAAATTGATCCATGACGTCGTAGATCGTAATTTGTGGAGAGGCATGGTCGCCCACGCCAGCCGGCAAGGCACTGGATGATGATGTTACTTTGACTGAACTTATTTAGAAATCTGTTAGCTTAACGCATCTCATCCTTACATCTGTTACTTTAACTCGTCTTTTCAGTTAAGTTTGCCATTCCCAACAGCTGTTACTTCTTTAACTCATCATATCTCAACATCTGTTCTTTAACTCATTATATCTTGACTGCTACCACTTTAACACATAACATCTCAAAATCTATTACTTTAGCTCATCATAACACATCATATATTACTTTAACTCACTATATTCTAACAGCTGTTACTTTAAGTCATCATATTCCAACAGCTGTTACTTTAACTCATCACATTCCTACAGCTGTTGCTTGAACTCATCAGATTCCATTATCTGTTACTTTAACATACCATATTCCAACAACTGTTACTTTAACTTATCAAATCCCAATAACTGGTACTTTAACTCATCATATTCCATCACCTGTTGCTTTAACTCATATCTAAAATGCCGTTACTTTAATCTAATAAACATACACACCCTATTAAAGCTAAGATAATAGCACTGTAGAACAAAGTTAGCTTACGTGACACTTAGGATAGGGTGGATTAATGTAACAAATTAATACGAGCTCAAGGAATTAGGAAAACCCTGCTACACAAATCTGCTTTCTTCCGCTGGCCGACGGAAGAGCCATGGGCAAGACGGAGTAAAAGCCTTCAGCTCCCTAAACAGGGTCACGTG
This sequence comes from Cepaea nemoralis, assembly GCA_014155875.1. Taxonomy (NCBI): domain Eukaryota; kingdom Metazoa; phylum Mollusca; class Gastropoda; order Stylommatophora; family Helicidae; genus Cepaea; species Cepaea nemoralis. The sequence continues at coordinate 1,026,463 of JACEFZ010009173.1, forward strand.
AAACCATGGAAGCAGGTAGTGGATTGAGCCTGGCATCGGCGAACGGGTAGTTGTCCAGCGTATCCTCCAGTTGGCGTCGGTAGGCAGGGGGTCTTGTTATATAGACAGGGAGTATCCGTGACCAAGAGGTCACATCGCCTGCCTCGCGCTCCGTAGGTTGTGGGTTCAATTCCGCACTACAACATTCGGTTCATGAGTGTAATATTCTTGGCAAACTCCTGGGGGTCATTGCTGGAGCTACGGAGTTCGTGCTTTGTGTGACGCTTTCGCTAGCCGCCATGCGCAAAAAGACATAAGGGATAAAACCCGGTGCAATGAAGTCGATCCTCTTGTCTGGTAAGTCCTGTTAAAACTCTTCTTGCATAGATAGCGGACACGGTCTCCTACCACCAAGAAGGACAGCAATAGGGGACCATCGTCTGTACAGATGTCTAAACAGCTATACCAGTGAACGAAATCATGAAGAAAAGACAGTTGATCTGAGTCAAGAACCAACATCATAGCACTCGGGATATCCCCATACGTGCTCTGTCCTCATCTTCAACAGCCAGCGAAGAGTCCCAATACTAATGGTACCAGTAGCAGTCTGATTAAGTGTCCATCTGGCATTTTCTCGGGGAGAAAAGAGAGAAGAAACATCTATCCAACAACAATTCTGTATTGCAGAAGATATTTTATTAAGACAAATAATACTGAGTTAAATGAAATATTTTGGGCTTATAAAAAGACAAAAGTTAGAGTGTTGCTTTGCTGACCTGGCAGCTTGTATTGTTACAGGCGTATTGATTGGTGTTACCTTCCCTCTGTAGTAAACTAGGCAGGCAGAGAGAGGGATCATGCTGCAAGGGCAACACATGGTCTCTACATTCAGCCCAGTCGTTGTGCTATAGAGAGATGTAACTCTATCCCTGGTCCCCTCTATGGTTTGAGGTTATTAAACCTGTTTTGAAGTACCATGTAAAAAAATATCGTCTGTCAAAGCGGCCAGGTGCCAGATAAAATACACGAGATAGTGTACCGGGAAGTGGCGATGAGGAAAGCCACAAGGCAGACAGTTTTACTCGTGGCAGTCTCGTCCGTGATTTACCGGGGCCCTGAAGGGGAAGAAAAGAATAAGAGAACTCTTAACAACCCGTGCATGACGTGAAAGGCGACTAAAGAGGTTTGTCCTAAGACTGGCTACTTCACACTAGAACAAATACAGTCCAGGGAGTCTCCGTGGCGAAGTAATAAAGCCATCTGCCTCGCGCTCCGAAGGTTGTGGGTTTGATTCCGGGCTGTCTTTCGGTTCTCGAGTGCAATTTTCTGGGAGACCCCTGGGGGTCGTCGCTGGAACAATGGAGTTCGTGCTTTGTGCGACGCTTTCAGCAGGCCGCCCCGTGGAAGAGAATGAGCCATATGGGATAAAACCAGGGGCAATGAAATCGATCCTCTCGACTTTAAGACTTTAAGACACATTCAAATCAAAATCCAACCATTGATGAGGATCAGGGGAAGAGGAGGACGAGGAAGAGGAGGAAGAGGAAGAGAAAGAGGAAGAGGAGGAAGTTGAGGAAGAGGAGGAAGAGGAAGCGGAGGAAGAGGAGGAAGAAGAGGAGGAAGAGGAAGAGGAGGAGGAAGCGGAGGAAGAGGAAGAGGAAGAGGAGGAAGAGGAAGAAGAAGAGGAAGAGGAAGACGAAGAGGAAGAAAAAGAAGAGGAGGAAGAGGAAAAGGAGGAAGAGGAAGAAGACGAGGAAGAGGGGGAAGAGGAAGAAGCAGAGGAAGACGGGGACAAGGAGGACGAGGAGGAAGAGGAACAAGAAGAGGAAGAGGATGAAGAAGGAAAAGAGGAAGAGGAGGAAAAAGAGGAAGAGAAAGAAGAGGAAGAAGAGGAAGAGGAAGAAGAGAAAGAAGGAGTTAGAAGAGAAAGAGGAGGAAGAGGAAGAAGAGGAAGAAGAGGAGGAGGAGGAGGAAAAAGAAGAAGAAGAACAGAACATCTGGCTTAAGACAGCGAGAGATTTCGAAAGACCTAGAAAGCATGAAGTTCTTTCTGTACACGACACGCCTCCGATGACGATTCTATGCAAGAAATAACCAGTAAACAACCGGCGCACGGATTAGCACTCGATGGGTTAACCAAATCAACAATATCCGTTTATATTTTGACATGAAATCGGTTCTTTATCTGCAGATCTATACAGGTTGCTGGCTCGCCTATAGCCATTTCGTGACAGTGTTAATGCTTGTCTAGTCAATACAGCCAGAAATCTCCGCGTTTTGCTTACTCGCCTGTGTTGTTTATGAACCAAATGTATAATTCACTTCCGTCATTACAGGCCACAGTTAAACTCCGACGTTTATAAATAAAATGTCGTTGATACGTACAAAGATAGCACATGATATACTCGTGTATGAGTCATAAGTTTTGATGATACCGCGCCCTTACCGCTGAATGTGTCACCCCCGAAGAAACATTCCCATGTCCTATATTTATCGTCAATTAAAAAAATAATAACGGTAAAAGACCATTTTAAACAACTTAAGGCGCATTAGGCATATGGTGTAGTAACTTATGTTTAAAAAAAATATAGACCAATCGGTACTCGCTGGGTGATGTGGTGTGTATCGCACCGGTCGCCTCTACTTCCCAAAACATTTATTGGTACTTATTTTAGACTGGGTCGTTCTAGAAGTCCAGGTAAATTTTGAACATTGGTACCTATTTTCGACCAGGTCGTTCTAGACGGCCAGGTCAATTTCAAACATTCGAATCCTCCACGATGGGGATCGAGGCCATGACCAACGGCCGGCAGGTGAGATCTGGCCGCTACGTCACCGTGGCTCTCATACCTGTGGGACTTGTGGTGTAGCAGAACAATCACATTTTGTAGGCTTAAATTCACGGAGGAATAAGTGACCAATCTTTCCCTGACTTAGCGAGACGACGAGCGCCGGCGTGGAACACTCGTTGGATGGCACGCTCGTGTACACAGAATACCCAGATAATACCAGGGGCACTGCCAGAGTTCCAACAGGAAAGTACTGCCATAACTATGAGGCTGAAATTGAGGCAATCAAGATAGCAACAGAGAAATTACTAAATACCAGCCATGGTATACAACCTGTGGTGCTATTGACAGATGCAAAATCAGTACTCGAGGCGCTCCTGTCTGGGAAATTGCCAGTAATAAGGACACTACTTTCTGAACTTAGCAGTCAGCATAAGGTCACCATACAGTGGATACTATCTCACTGCTGAGTACCCGGAGACGAGAGAGCTGATCAATTGGCTAAGGAAGGAGCAATAGAAGAACAACCTGATGTCTCTGATACATACCACCAAAAGAAACAGAATGATCACATCAATCAGAAAGCCACCAACACCAATTTAAGGCAATTACCACTTTATGGACAGATCAGAACAAATCATTATTCTCTGCCCCAGAACAGGACACAATAGATTACGCAGCAACATGTATACACAATTCAAGATTGGTGAATCAGCCATGTGTACATGTGCATTGCCACCCCTGACAGCAGAGCACATACTCCAAGACTGCCCAAAATACACACAGGCTAAGATACTTGCCTTCCAGTCCAGTAGTCAGCTGTTCAAATCCCCACTGAGACGAGGATATTTGAATACTGACCTTGGCCCCAGGACGATCCAGCCTAAAACGGGTACCAGGAAATATTTGGTGACGCAAAGTCTGCCGGCATGCTATTGATTCCCATCAACGTAACAAGAGCTGATTGAACTACCGCAATATGCGGGATAGCATCCTATACCAAATACGCATCTCGGTCACTGGGTGTCAATCTTCGGCTGACCCATATTCTAGACCAAGACACGCGAGGTGGGCTGGCCAATTGCCTTCCTCGTCGCCTTTTCCCCCAGACAATTCCTATAACATGTTGAATATTGTCTGGTATTCAATTTTACGAGGTTGGACAGGCCTCAGAGTGGCACTCGTCGGAAACAGAGGATCCTTCAGCTGGGGTTTGAACCCGGACTGCTGGCCACTTGGTTGGCCTGACCGGGGCCTTTGGGAGCTAGTGTATAGAGCGGAAGAACAGATAGGTCATCACGACCTGGAGAGAATGGTACTGCAGAGAGTGACCAAAGGATCTGACCGACACTCAGAACACCAAAGAAAGGTCACGCGGAAACATAATCAGACTGCTACCATTAGTATTGGAACTCTTCGATGGCTGTTGAAGACGAGGACACAGCACCGCCGGGAATGTATTGAGTGCTGTGGTGTCAGTTCTTGACTCAACTCCACACTGTCTTGGTAGATAAACGTGCTACCCGTCTGCCACCGTCAAGATGAAGATAACACAGTCTTCATTAGTGATATCCAAATACCCATTTATCACCCAGGGGCGCATCCTGTTCAGAGCTTTTGCTCCCCCTCCCCATAACAATCTGTCTCCATACTTTCTTTGAGTGCAATAATTTTCTAGATATTTGTGAAGAAGACAGTCTGCCATTTCTGTTCTTCTTGACGGTGATCATTCTGGTCAAAGATCGTTGTCATTGTCTTCCATTCTGGTCGGTAATCATAGTCATTGTCTTCCATTCTGGTCGGTAATCATAGTCATTGTCTTCCATTCTGGTTCGGTAATCATAGTCATTATCTTCCATTCTGGTCGGTAATCATATAGTCATTGTCTTCCATTCTGGTTCGGTGATCATAGTCATTGTCTTCCATTCTGGTCGGTAATCATAGTCATTGTCTTCCATTCTGGTTCGGTGATCATAGTCATTGTCTTCCATTCTGGTTCGGTGATCATAGTCATTGTCTTCCATTCTGGTTCGGTGATCATAGTCATTGTCTTCCATTCTGGTTCGGTGATCATAGTCATTGTCTTCCATTCTGGTTCGGTGATCATAGTCATTGTCTTCCATTCTGGTTCGGTGATCATAGTCATTGTCTTCCATTCTGGTTCGGTGATCATAGTCATTGTCTTCCATTCTGGTCGGTGATCATAGTCATTGTCTTCCATTCTGGTTCGGTGATCATAGTCATTGTCTTCCATTCTGGTCGGTGATCATAGTCATTGTCTTCCATTCTGGTTCGGTGATCATAGTCATTGTCTTCCATTCTGGTCGGTGATCATAGTTATTGTCTTCCATTCTGGTCGGTGATCATAGTCATTGTCTTCCATTCTGGTCGGATATCGTAGCTTTCGTCTTCCATTCTGGTTGGCGGACTTAGCCATTGTCTTACACGTGGCCGAAGGGATAACAGCGTTTTAGCTCTTAAACTTCCGGTACGGTGATGACGAGGTAGCGGGATAATTTGCCAAACGCGCAAGTTTGTACTTCATCGTTGAATTCTCGTCCAGAAAACAATGGTAAATTTTTGAACATAAAGTTGCCTGGAAAATCAACCTGGAGTTGGGGTTGACTGCAACGTCCCGCAAAGGGCAAGCATTTATGTTGTCTGCCTTCCGTCACGACCTTAAGGTTATACCCAGCAACTACCTGTCGCCTGCTCCTGGGTTCAATCCGATATAGCCCGTTTGGTTTAGCGTTACCTCGTCTGGGGGATAAACAGGAACTCCACATTGCTGTACGTTCTCGTGTAGGCGAGCGGAGCGATGGGGTGCCTTACTTCTCTTTTGAAAAGGTTACCACCCTGCACCACCAGTCAACAATATTTAGGGGGTTTACAGAACAATATTGGTGCAAAAGAGCTTACTTCCTTCTTATTTGGTTCCTGGTCTGGACCAGACGTCGGCGATCACGACTCACCACTCCTCTTTGTCATCTGATTTTTCATGAAGTTCGGTTTGCTGATATTTTTATTTGTTGCCCAGCTGTTTACGCTTTGCGCTTTCTTATTTATAATGTCAAAACATGGCCATCAACTAAACTGTTTACTCTGTGCACATACTTATTTATAATGTCAAAACATGGCCATCGACTAAAATGTTTACTCTGTGCACATACTTATTTATAATGTCAAAACATAACGAACGGCTAAACTGTTTATGTTTTCTGTATACTTAATTGCAATGTGTAATGTCTCCAGATCTTTTTTTCCCTATACAGTGACAATATTTTTAGAAATTTAGAAGATATGAGAGGAATCACCATTGGGGGAGAACATCAATAACATTAGCTATGTGGATGGGTTCCAAATGTTGCTGTATGTAGCCGAGGCGCAGTGTTGGGGTGAGCGCCCAACATTGCTTAAATACCTCAATGGCTCGTGAATACATAACCTATGCAGCAAAAGTCCAACTCCTGGCTTTCACGTGGCGGACCTGTTTAAACTAACAGGAGAAGGGGCGACGGCGAGTCTCTGGCGCCGAAAAATAACCAGTATGCTCTAGATGTGTATGCACGTACATGCATGCGCAGACAGGTGTGTGCGCGCGTACACATATACACTCGAGTGAGACCACAGTCTGCTCTAGCAAAGAAAGGTGCTGAAGACGGAGGCAACCAGCCAAGAGGCGCACCACAGAAATCAGGATGCCACGCAATCACGCAAAATGGAATATGTCGACTACTGCTAATTGTTATGGTGCTCGCCCTGCTTTGGACCCCCAGACAGGTGCAGTGCCGGGCCGTATGTCTCGAAAGGGTCCAACCCCAACTACTGGAGGTCCTTCTCAGATGTCCTGTGGAGCCAGGGGACACGAGAATAGGACGACTGGCCATACTAAACGAAGACTTAAAATAATGCACTGGAATGCGGAGGGAGCCAGCAACAAAAAAATAGAATTAGAAAAAATCTTGGACCAAGAAAAAGTAAGCATATGTTGCTTGCAAGAAACTCACCTCAATGAAAATATAGCCTTCAAAATCAGAGGCTACCAGTGTTACCGATCTGACCGAAAGGACAGGCGAAAAGGTGGGATACTGACCCTTGTAAAAAATAACATCATGGCTTCCCAAATCGAAGTCTACATGGAAGGGGCTGAGTATCAGACACTTAAACTTAAGACAGGTAATATAGACCTACATCTTATCAATTACTACTGTCCAAGTGACCGCCTACAGGCACTGGACACACTACCACTAAAAGAAAAAATGATTGTGTGTGGCGATTTCAACAGCCACTCGAAGAGCTGGGGCTATGATCACATGGACCAGAGAGGAGAGAGACTGGAAGACTGGCAGGATGAGAATAGATTCATCTTGATTAACAAGCCGTCCGACCCACATACTTTCTACTCGAGATCATGGCACACTACAACTACACCTGACCTGGATTTTCATTCACCAGACCTGGAGTGGAACATTACACGAATTGTTGGGAAACAACTTGGTGACAGTGACCATCGGCCAGTCTTTCTAACCATAGAAAATAAGCTTGTAAGTGAAAGCAGCACCCTCTCGAGGTGGAACTACAAGAAAGCAGACTAGGCAATGTACAAGCATCGCACCAGCATTCTGGTTAGAAACCTGAACAGTGAGAAAGATATAAATAAAGTAGTTGAAGAGTTTGGGAAATGCATGCTACAGGCAGCGCGAGAAACAGTACCAAGAGGAGCCCGTAAACAATATAAACCCTACTGGAGTAGTGAACTGGAACAGTTGCATAATGATGTGGAAGTGTGTAGAAAGCAAGCAGAGGCCACACCCAGCCAAGAGCACCACAATAAATTCCAGCATGCAAAAGCCAAATTTCAAAGGGCCAAGCTGCAGGCTAGACGGAAAAGCTGGCAGGAGAAAACGGAGTCTCTGAACTTTGAAAGAGACACAAGGAAATTGTGGAAGCTAATAAAACAGCTTAATGACGAGGGCACAGGGAGAAACTCAAAAATTGCGCTACATAAAGATGGAAAAATCTTAACAAGAAAGCAAGCAGCTGACCATTTTGCGGACTCATTCACACAAGATATATCAAAATTAGTCCAGAGAAACAACAAGAGATTCGAGAGAAACGACAACATACAGGACAGAAGGAAATAGTACATGAGGTTCTGGAGGCACCCATCACAATCAGCGAACTGGAGCTAGCCATATCAAACCTGAAAATGAGAAAGTCACCAGGAGCTGATGGTATCTCCAATGAAATGATCAGGAACCTAGGAACAGAGGCCAAAACAAAGCTGTTGCAAATCTTCAATAATAGCTGGACCTTAGGCAGTGTTCCACAAGCCTGGAGAGAAGCAATCATGATACCCCTCCTAAAATCAGGGAAAGATGGTTCCATTGCCTCTAGCTACAGACCAATTAGCCTCACCAGCTGTCTCTGCAAAACACAGGAGTGCATTATCAATCACAGACTGCAGTGGTACATTGGAAGTAAAAACATCCTTGTGCCACAGCAGGCTGGCTTTAGGCAGTGATACTCTACGGAAGATCAGACAACCTACCTCTCTCAAGAAATTGAGGATGCATTCCAAGAGAAGAAGCTGGTGCTTGCGGCATGGATAGATCTGAAGAAAGCCTTTGACAAAGTCTGGAAAGAAGGTTTGATGAAGAAACTGAGAAACTGCAAAGTCAATGGAAGAATGTACAAATGGGTGAAAGCATACTTGCACAACAGAAGTACAAATAGACGGACTCAAGAGCAAGAAAGTACCACTGCGTCACGGTGTTCCCCAGGGCGGAGTCTTGTCCTCCACACTTTTTCTAATCTTCATTAATGATCTTGTTGCTCACCTACCGCATGGAATTAAAGCGGCAATGTACGCTGATGACCTGGTTCTATGGAGCACAAATGAATATGCATCAGTGGCCACCAGATTACTACAAAGAGTTATAGATACACTTGTTGCATGGGCAAATAGATGGTGTGTCAGCATAACACTGACAAGTGCAGCACCACTCTATTTTCCCTCTCTCCAAAACAAAAGGCAGGGACCATCCAGATAAATGGAACACCCCTAAGAGAAGATAAAGAACCAACATACCTTGGAGTAACATTTGATGGCAGGCTGACATGGAGAAAGCACATCAACAAATCAGTAGCTAAAGCCAGAAGGAAAATAGCCATTATGAGAAAGCTAAGTGGAACCACATGGGGAGCCAGTACGAAAATACTTAGCAAAGTTTACCAACAGAGCATACGACCACACCTGGAATATGGGTCAACTGCGTGGTGTTCAGCATAAAAAACCACACTACAAGAGCTGGACAAGGTGCAAAATCAAGCACTTAGAGTCACCACAGGAGGGATGAGATCAACCCCTATAGTGGAAATGGAGAAGATGGGGAGGACACAGGCACTGAGTGAGCGCAGAGATACGAAAACGCTAATACAAGCAGAAAAGTTCCTCAGCTTGCCAGGCCACCCAATGAAGAACAGATTTGAAAACCTAGCTATGGGGCGGTTGAAAAGAAGTAGTTTTATCCACCAGACCAAACGACTCTGCAGAGAAACCACTGATCTGCCCACAGTTGGTATCCCCCTAACAACTATTCCAGAGCGAACTCCATGGAAAGATGAGCATAGACTATCGTTACGAATCCAGACAAAAGTGAGAGGAATATTTGACAAGGACGAACAGAACAGTGTGCAGCGCAGAACAGCCACTCTCAGCTTCCTTGATGAAGAATACCCACAGGACCTCTGGATCGAGTCTACACAGATGGTCTACACAAAATGCTGTTCGAAATGGAGGAGCGGGAGTGTACATAAAATACCCAAATAATACTAGGGACACAGCCAGAGTACCGACAGGAAAGTACTGCCATAACTATGATGCCGAAATTGAGGCAATCAAGATAGCAACAGAGAAATTACTAAATACCAGCAATGGTACACAACCTGTGGTGCTACTGACAGATGCAAAATCAGTACTCGAGGCGCTCCTGCTCTGGGAAATTGCCAGTACTAAGGACATTACTTTCTGAACTTAGCAGTCAGCATAAAGTCACCTTACAGTGGATACCATCCCACTGTGGAGTACTCGGAAACGACAGAGCTGATCAATTGGCTAAGGAAGGGGCCAAAGAAGAACAGCCTGATGTGCCCGTTACATACCACCAAAAGAAAAGAATGATCAAATCATTCAGAAAGCCACCAAAACCTGCTCAAGATGACTACCACGTTATGGACAGACCAGAACAAGTCATTATTCTGCGCCTCAGAACAGGACACAATAGATTACGCAACCACATGTATACAAAATTCAAGATTGGTGAAACAGCCATGTGCACATGTGGATTGGCGTCGCAGACAGCAGAGCACATACTCCAAGACTGCCCAAAATATAACATATCTAGGCAAACCTTCTGGCCTAGAGAGACGACAGTGAAAGATAAACTCTATGGACCACTGTGTGAACTGAAAAAGATAGTTCAATTCATGCAAGAGACGACATTGCAGATATAGACATATTTCAAGCGAACGAAAGAAGAAGAAGAAGCTGTGTGGATGATACAGTCTTGATTGCAGACAATGAACAGGATCTGCAACAATTAGTAGATGCGGTTATTGTACACAGTGAACAATTGCGGTTAGAATTAAATTGTGAGAAGACACAGATTATAGTTGTCTCAAAGAAGAAAGAAATACCACCCTGTAATATAAGGTAAATGAGAATACTCTTAAACAAGTGAACCGGTACAACTATCTCAGAACATCTGGGAGGTGCCTTAAAGAGATTAGAACAAGAATCGCTATGGCAAAGGTAGTCTTTTGCAAAATTTTAAAACATACTGACTAATAACACGATGTCAATTGCAACGAGAAAAATAGTGTTGAAGTGCTGCATAGAACCTGCACTTTTTAATGGGTGTGAAACGTGGAAGATGAGCAGACAAGCTGGAAAAAAAACAACATCTAATGGCAGTGGAAATGTATTTTCTGAGGAAAATACAAAGAATACCATGGACAGAGAGAAAAAACCAACGAGTAAGTCCTACAGGAGGCAGATCCAAACCGCAAACTGATTAGATAAATTAGACGTAGACAGTTACATTTTTGGACACGTTATGAGAAGAAATAAATTAGAGTACTTGGTGACAACTGGCAAGATTGAGGGGAAAAGAAGAAAGGGAAGGTAGAGAAGTAAATACCTGGATGGGTTGATCACATGGCATGGTCGGGACAAGAATACAGAACTGATCCACGACTCTGGTGATCGTGTAAGATGGAGAAACATGACCGCCCACGCTTACCGGCATCGCATGTGATGATGGTGACTCACAATGGCAAGACATAGCGAGCGACTAAAAGTATTACATGTTCCTAATCTTAGGACAGACTTATACACCACAAGCTTAGCGTACTCTGCAGCTCAGCTGTAGAACAAACCTTTCACAACCAATTAAAGACAACACCAATTCCTATACATACAATCGCAACCTATTTGAACACTTATCTCAGTATAGACTATGTGTCCCCTTATAATAATAATAATAATAATAATAATAATAATAATAATAATAATAATAATAATAATAATAATAATAATATAATAATAATAATCCTAAAGGACAACTAGTATAATAAACATTCCCTTAACCGTGGTACGTTACACCTTTCCTAGCTAATTATAATCTGTGACTGTCATTTATTGCCAATACAGTACCTTGCGGTGTATGGCAGGGGGATCTTGAGCCTGAGGAATTAAGGCCGCAGGCTAGTGCAGTCGCCGCGAACTGTGCAGGTTGGGATTTTCTTTTTGCCCCCGACAGAAAAAAAATCCCACACCTTACCGAGGGATCGAACCCGGGTCTCGTGAAGGATAATCCGGCATTCTAGCCACTCAGCCAGCTGCTCTTCGCTAATTATAATCGCCATGTCAAAAATTAGTTTAATTGACTCATGCATTATTTATTATTGCACATTTTTTCATTCGTGTGTAATGCACATTGTATGGTTGTTGTTGTTGTTGTTGTTGTTGTTGTTGTTGTCTAAGATTAACTTCATAAATAATGTATGAATGAAATCATGTATGAGAGCAGAGTGATAAGAAGGACGGAATCTCAGACACGCGAGCTTAATTCTTAGCCCTTTGGAAATAAAGTTCGATCGTTCCCGTTTCTAACATTTCGCCACAGAAGACATTTTCTCTACTGTACCCAAAATGTTTCAGTGTCCCGCATACTAATTTCTCTGTCGTCCTCTTCCTCTTTTCTAGTATTTTGCCACAAAAGGTAATTTCTCTGTTTTACCTCTTCTGTTGACACGCTCCATCTCTGGCTGATGGTTTAAATGAGTGATCTTGTAATACATTCAGCTGTCACACCACAGCCTGTGTTTTCTTCTCTAACTAGGATATCCTCAACATTCCTCTAACAAAACAACAACCGTATGACCACCGCCTTCGCTTTCTTCATCGTCATTACTTCTTGGCTTTCGTGACTTTGGGTTATTGACACACACACACACACACGCACACACATACACACACACACACGGTGTATATATATATATATATATATATATATATATATATATATATATATATATATATATATATATATATATATATATATATATAACGGCTTCGGGCGGAAGAGCGCAATTAGGAGGGTACTAGCCTTATCCTGGTGCGAGGAAATGCAACCCAAAGACAAAATAAGTCATGGCAGGGCAGACCAGGTCCTAAGCCTTGGTTGGCAGCTGGTCTAGGATCGAAGCTCCGACAGGCGGACAGTTAGAGCATTGCTTTGCTGATCCGGCAGCTTCTGCAGCTTGTCTTGTTCCAGATGTATAGGTGTTAACTTTCCTCTGGAGTGAACTAGGCAGGCCGAGAGAGGGATCATGCTGCATGGGCAACACATGGTTTCTTTATTTTAGCCCAGGCTTTGTGCTGTGGAGAGATCCCTCGATCAGGAAATCAACATAAGGATTGGTAAGGCAGCAACAACAATGAACAGGTTAAGAAAAAGAGTCTGGGAGAACAGGAAGCTTACTGCCAAAACAAAAGTCCTCGTCTATCAAGCCTGTGTCCTTAGTACTCTTCTTTATGGCAGTGAAACCTGAACAACTTACTCACGCCAAGAGAAACGTTTAAACAGCTTTCATATGCGGTGTCTGCGAAGAATACTTGGTATTAAGTGGCAAGACAAAATCACAAATACTGAAGTATTGGAAAAATCAGGTTGTGTGACGGTGTATTCCATGCTCAGTCTTCGTAGACTTAGATGGATAGGACACGTTAGGAGGATGGATGATAGTAGAATACTAAAGGACATCTTTTTTGGTGAATTACAGATGGGTAGGAGATCTCAGGGTCGGCCTCTACTACGATACAAAGATGTGTGTAAACGGGACATGATTGATACAGGCATTGATAATGCACAATGGGAGCACGTCGCCGCTGAACGTGTTGCATGGAGGGCAACTATCAGAAATGGAATAAAGACAAAGGAGAAAATGATTGCAGATAAATCACACACAGAGCGTGAGAGACGTAAGATGGTGCAAAATGGTGGAAATGACCATGTTTTCACATGCACCTACTGTGGGCAAACATTTGCAGCAAGAATTGGCCTTACCAGCCACACTCGCCACCGCCATGGATCGTAGTTATTGCCATATGACAGTTATTAAGCCTTTTTGAAGCACAATGTACCAAACTATCGTCTGTCAAGACGGAAAGGTGCCAATGTCAATGTCTATATATATATATATATATATATATATATATATATATATATATATATATATATATATATATATATATATATATATATAGTCACAAGCTGACAATCGCCCGTTTACACTGTATGTATGGTGTCTGTACCGAGAGACACTAACGAATCTCATTTATGCACATAATAACTGCACACCTTGGGCGTGATCCCAAAGCCGCACTTAACAATACTGAATATATCTGTGATCTCTCGCTGATTCGATCACGTTTCCTTTCTTTGTTTGCAATGCCTGGATTTATAATTGTTTGAGCATGGGTTGCACTTGCCTGTGACAGGCGATATGTTTCTGAGCGTTTGAGACGGGAGATTGTGGTATAACTGTCTGAGACGGGAAATTAGGTTATAACTGTCTGAAACGGGAGATTATGGTATAACTGTTTGAGACAGGAGAATAAGTTAAAAACGTCTGAGACGGGAGATTGTGGTATAACTCTCTAAGATGGGAGATTGTGGTATAACTCTTTGAGACGGGAGATTGTGGTATAACTGTCTGAGACGGGAGATTGTGGTATAATTCTCTGAGACGGGAGATTGTGGTATAACTGTCTGAGACGGGAGATTGTGGTATAACTCTCTGAGACGGGAGATTGTGGTATAATTCTCTGAGACGGGAGATTAGGTTATAACTGTCTGCGACAGAAGATTGTGGTATAACTCTCTGAGACGGGAGACTGTGGAATATTTTTCTGAGACGGGAGATTGCAGTATAACTCTCTGAAACGGGAGATAGTGGTATAACTCTCTGAGACGAGAGATTAGGTTATGACTGTCTGAGACGGAAGATTGTGGTATAACTGCCTGAGACGGAAGATTGTGGTATAACTGTCTGAGACGGAAGATTGTGGTATAACTGCCTGAGACGGGAGATTGTGGTATAACTCTCTAAGATGGGAGATTGTGGTATAACTCTTTGAGACGGGAGATTGTGGTATAACTGTCTGAGACGGGAGATTGTGGTATAATTCTCTGAGACGGGAGATTGTGGTATAACTGTCTGAGACGGGAGATTGTGGTATAACTCTCTGAGACGGGAGATTGTGGTATAATTCTCTGAGACGGGAGATTAGGTTATAACTGTCTGCGACAGAAGATTGTGGTATAACTCTCTGAGACGGGAGATTGTGGAATATTTTTCTGAGACGGGAGATTGCAGTATAACTCTCTGAAACGGGAGATAGTGGTATAACTCTCTGAGACGAGAGATTAGGTTATGACTGTCTGAGACGGAAGATTGTGGTATAACTGCCTGAGACGGAAGATTGTGGTATAACTGTCTGAGACGGAAGATTGTGGTATAACTGCCTGAGACAGGAGATTGTGGTATAACTCTCTGAGACGGGAGATTGTGTTATAACTCTCTGAGACGGGAGATTGTGGTATAACTCTCTGAGACGGGAGATTAGGTTATAACTGTCTGAGACGGAAGATTGTGGTATAACTGCCTGAGACGGGAGATTGTGGTATCACTCTCTGAGACAGGAGATTAGGTTATAACTGTCTGAGACGGAAGATTGTGGTACAACTGTCTGAGACGGGAGATTAGGTTATAACTGTCTGAGACGGGAGATTGTGGTATAACTGTCTGAGACGGAAGATTGTGGTATAATTCTCTGAGACGGGAGATTAGGTTATAACAGTCTGAGACGGAAGATTGTTGTATAACTGTCTGAGAATGGAGATTGTGTTATAACTCTCTGAGACGGGAGATTGTGGTATAACTCTCTGAGACGGGATTTTAGGTTATAACTGTTTGAGACGAAAGATTGTGGTATAACTATCTGAGACGGGATATTGTGGTATAACTGTCTGAGACGGGAGATTGTGGTATAACTGTCTGAGATGGGGGATTGTGGTATAATTCTCTGAGACCGGAGATTGTGGTATAACTCTCTGAGACGGGAGATTAGGTTATAACTGTCTGAGACAGAAGATTGTGGTATAACTCTCTGAGACGGGAGATTGTGGTACAACTCTCTGAGACGGGATATTAGGCTATAACTCTCTGAGACGGGAGATTGTGGCATAACTCTCTGAGACGGGAGATTGTGGTATAATTCTCTGAGACGGGAGATTGTGGTATAACTCTCTGAGACGGGAGATTGTGGTATAACGCTCTGAGACGGAGATTGTGGTATAACTGTCTGAGAGTGAGATTTTGGTATAACTGTCTGAGACAGGAGATTGTGGTATAACTCTCTGATACCGTTGATTGTGATATAACTCTGAGACGGGAGATTAGGTTATAACTCTCTGAGACGGGAGATTGTGGTATAACTGTCTGAGACGGGAGATTGTGGTATAACTATTTGTGACGGGAGATTGTGGTATACTTCTCTGAGACAGGCGATTGTGTTATACCTCTCTGAGACAGGAGATTGTGGTATAACTCTCTGAGACGGGAGATTGTGGTATAACTGTCTGAGAGTGAGATTTTGGTATAACTGTCTGAGACAGGAGATTGTGGTATAACTCTCTGATACCGTTGATTGTGATATAACTCTGAGACGGGAGATTAGGTTATAACTCTCTGAGACGGGAGATTGTGGTATAACTCTCTGAGACGGAATATTGTGGAATAACTGCCTGAGACGGGAGATTGAGGTATAACTGTCTGAGACGGGAGATTGTGGTATAACTCTCTGAGACGGGAGATTGTTTTACAACTCTCTGACACGGGAGATTAGGTTATAACTCTCTGAGACGGGAGATTGTGGTATAACTGTCTGAGATCCGAGATTGTGGTATAATTCTCTGAGACGGGAGATTGTGGTATAACTGTCTGAAACGGCAAATTAGATTATAACTCTCTGAGACAGGAGATTATTATATAACTCTCTGAGACGGGAGATTGTGGTATAACTCTCTGAGGCGGGAGATAGTGGTATAACTCTCTGAGATGGAAGATTTTGGTATAACTCTCTGAGACGAAAGATTGTGGAATAACTGCCCGAGACGGCAAATTAGATTATAACTCTCTGAGACGGGAGATTGTGGTATAACTGTCTGAGACGGGAGATTGTGGTATAACTCTCTGAGACGGGAGATTGTGATATAACTGCCTGAGACGGCAAATTAGATTATAACTGTCTGAGATGGGAGATTGGATTATAACTGTCTGGGACAGCAGATTACGTTATACAAGGGACGGTCAGTAAGTAATGTCTCCCAATTTAAAAAAAAAATCTATGCAAGTACTTTATCGGTTTGCAATTTATTAATGTAGCGGGATTCCTCAATTACTCCTCTGCACTGTATATCACTGCCAACCTGTTCAGTCACTGGTTGCACAACAGTAACGATTTAAAAATGACTACCAAAGAAGTTCGGTTAAAGCAACGCAATGTCATAGAATTCCTCATTGCTGAAGGCGAAACCATGAACGTTTGAGTATTGTTTATGGAGATTCAACAGTGGATGTTAGCACTGTCCAATGCTGGGTACGTCGTTGTGACGAAACTGAAGTAGGTCAATCCTCACTGGCTGAGGCAAAGCGGACTGGCCTTCTGTTAACCGCATTGACTCCACACAACATTCACCAAGTTGATACCACCGTGCATAAATCTGTGAATAACACAGGTCTTTAATAATAGTCTGGGCATTGCCTTTACTAACTGACAACATGGAATACAGTGGTACCCGACGGTCACCGCGAATGATGTCATTAACTCGAAGAATGTTGTGTGGAGTCAATGCGGTTAACGGATGGCCAGTTAGCTTTGCATCAGCCAGTGAGGACTGGCCTACTTCAGCGTTGTCACAACGACGTACCCAATGTCGGACATTGTTAACATCCACTGTTGAATCTCCGTAAACAATACTCAAATGTTCGTGGATGCGAATCGGGGTCTCTCCTGCAGCTTTGAGGAATTTTATGACATTGCGTTGCTTTAACTGAACTTCTTTGCAGCAGCAGTTCCGGTTAACAAGACATGCTATGTCGTGCACCACAGTGGGAAAACCCGTCGAAGAAACAGATGCACACTTCAAACTTTAAACAATTTTAAAATTGCCTCTTGGCAGTTTCGTGCTATGATTCTGTCATGTGATACCGCCACCATATTTTGTAGGCCTAGAGCAAGGAGAGAGAGGCGGACAGTCTTCCCCTCACCGTAACAAGCGACCAGCCTAGACTTCGAATCCGATCAACTTCGTTAGCGCCCGTCATACTTCACACGTTCAGTGCCGATCTGAGAAGCTTTTAGCGTGGCTAATGTCAACTGTCTCCAGTTACTTTTGTAAAGGTCTTCAGGATTTGCTCCTTATATTTACGCAACCAATAAAGTGCCGCTGAAATACCGTGCTCACATTTTAAAGACATTTAAAGTGTCACTGTGTATTCCGGTGTCACTGTCAAAGTTGGGGTCACTGTCTATGTTGGTGTCACTGTCTGTGCTCGTGTCACTGTCTATTGTTGGTGTCACTGTCTATGTTGGTATCACTGTCTGTGCTCGTGTCACTGTCTATGTTGGTGTCACTGTCTATGTTGGTGTCACTGTCTATGTTAGTGTCACTGTCTATGTTGGCGTCACTGTCAAAGTTGGTGTCACTGTCTATGTTGGTGTCACTGTCTATGTTAGTGTCACTGTCTATGTTAGTGTCACTGTCTATGTTGGCGTCACTGTCAAAGTTGGTGTCACTGTCTATTGTTGGTGTCACTGTCTATGTTAGTGTCACTGTCTGTGCTCGTGTCACTGTCTATGTTGGTGTCACTGTCTATGTTGGTGTCACTGTCTATGTTAGTGTCACTGTCTATGTTGGCGTCACTGTCTATTGTTGGTGTCACTGTCTATGTTGGTGTCACTGTCTATGTTAGTGTCACTGTCTATGTTGGCGTCACTGTCAAAGTTGGTGTCACTGTCTATTGTTGGTGTCACTGTCTATGTTGGTGTCACTGTCTATGTTGGTGTCACTGTCTATGTTGGTATCACTGTCTGTGCTCGTGTCACTGTCTATGTTGGTGTCACTGTCTATGTTAGTGCCACTGTCTATGTTGGCGTCACTGTCAAAGTTGGTGTCACTGTCTATGTTGGTGTCACTGTCTATGTTGGTGTCACTGTCTATGTTGGTGTCACTGTCTATGTTGGTGTCACTGTCAAAGTTGGTGTCACTGTCTATGTTGGTGTCACTGTCTATGTTGGTGTCACTGTCTATGTTGGTGTCACTGTCTATTTTGGTGTCACTGTCTATGTTGGTGTCACTGTCTATGTTGGTGTCACTGTCAAAGTTGGTGTCACTGTCTATTGTTGGTGTCACTGTCTATGTTGGTGTCACTGTCTATGTTGGTGTCACTGTATATGTTGGTATCACTGTCTGTGCTCGTGTCACTGTCTATGTTGGTGTCACTGTCTATGTTAGTGTCACTGTCTATGTTGGCGTCACTGTCAAAGTTGGTGTCACTGTCTATGTTGGTGTCACTGTCTATGTTGGTGTCACTGTCTATGTTGGTGTCACTGTCTATGTTGGCGTCACTGTCAAAGTTGGTGTCACTGTCTATGTTGGTGTCACTGTCTATGTTGGTGTCACTGTCTATGTTGGTATCACTGTCTGTGCTCGTGTCACTGTCTATGTTGGTGTCACTGTCTATGTTAGTGTCACTGTCTATGTTGGCGTCACTGTCAAAGTTGGTGTCACTGTCTATGCTTATGTCACTGTCTGTGCTGGTGTCACTGTCTATGCTGGTGTTACTGTCTATGTTGGTGTCACTGTCTATGTTAGTGTCACTGTCTATGTTGGCGTCACTGTCAAAGTTGGTGTCACTGTCTTTGCTGGTGTCACTGTCTATGTTGGTGTCACCCGATGCCGTACCTATCCACTTCTAAATGACACCCGTGGTTAACTGAACTCGTTCTGCACGAGGCTCTTGTGACCCAGACAGCAATGACACTATATCAGTGTTTCCCAACGTGGGGCCCACGCCCCACAGGGGGGCAATTCGATTGTTTAGGGGGGCAATTCGATTGTTCAGGGGGGTAATTCGAAAATGGACTCGTCCAGAGTTTAAGTTAACCGTATGGCGACTCTCAGTCGCTACTCGAGCTGGGTAAACATCCAGTATAAGTCAGATCTGTCCGCCATGTTAGTAGCCGTGATTTCAAAAAAATTATTTAGATGTCAGTAATATCCATCCATCATGTGCCATGCCGGAAAGCGTGGGCGGTCATGACTCGCCATTTCACTCGATCACCAGAGTCGTGGATCAGCTCATTGTTCCTGCCTCGACCATGCTATATGGCCAAGTCATCCAGGTATTTACTTTTCGGTCTTCCCCTTGGTCTGTTCCCTTCGATCTTGCCAGTTGTCACCAAGTTCTCCAATTCATTTCTTCTCATAACATGTCCAAAAAATGTTGACTGTCTACGTCTAATTTCTCTAATCAGTTTACGATTTTCATTTGTTTCCTGTAGTACTTGGTCATTGGTTTTTCTGTCTGTCCATGGGATTCTTTGCATTCTCCTCAGAAACCAAATTTCTACAGCCATCAGATGTTTTTCAGCTTGACTGCTCATTGTCCAATAATATACCAATGACTGCTCATTGTCCAATAATATACGAATGAAAAATATAACATCTTGTGCTGCAAGATGGTGCTCCTAATATGATGGGGAAGAAAAATGGTTGCTTAAAATTGATGAAAGATGAGAATCCAGAAATGCTTCTTGTGCATTGTGTTACTCACAGGGAAAAACCTGGTAGCGAAAAACATTTCGCCTGTTCTAAATGGAGTACTAAATTTAGTTTTAAAGTGTATCAATGCCGTTAAAGCTAGTGCCAAATGTGAATGCTTGAAAAGATTTATAGAACTATTTGATACTCTTAGTGATTTTTTAAACGACAAACCTGAGATGAAAAATCTGTTAACGGTCGATGGTAAGGCATTTGTGAGTTATTTAGCCCGTATCTTTGAAAAACTAAATATATTAATTAAACAACCTCAAGGAACAAATAAAACTCTTGTCGATGCAAAAGCGAAGATATTTGTTTTCATTACCTTTATTGAATTATGTCAGACATATATTTATAACAAAAATTTTGTAAAGTTTCATTGGCTCCAAAAATGTGAAGTGACTGATACCGCTATATGTGTTATTATCGATCATCTGAAAATTGTATCGGCTGATTTAAAAGAACGATTTTCTGATTTGAAACAAATTGATTTCCCAACTTGGATGATGTAGCCAATGTTAGTGGATTTGTCTGATATTTCAAATATGCAGTATCAAGAAGAACTCGCAGAAATGCAAAATCATGAGTCAATTAAAACTTTATTTAATATAAAAGGAGCGATGGCATGGCTTTGTGAGGAAACCGAAATCAAATATCCAAATGCAACCAAATGTGCAAGAGAACTATTGTTACCGTTTCCATCTTCATATTTAGCTGAATGCGGATTTAGTGCCATAAATGATTTGCTACTAAAAAAAAAAAAAAAAAAGAAATCGGCTGGATATAACAGAACGGGGAGACTTGAGAATGAAGTTAACTAAATTGGAACCTGACATAAAATCTCTTTGCAGCAAGCATCAAGCGCAAGGATCTCACTAAATTTAAATAATAAATAATTACTAATATTTAAAATAATATAGAAAATTTTCATTAAAATTATTTTGCACTTGAATTTCAGTTCTCAGTTATATGTTTTGAAAATTTACTTACTGTTTGCTCAATAATTTATCTTAGTGAACATTTCAATTTTTGAATATTAGAAATTATGTGTATGTTTTTTTTTGGGGGGGGGGGGGGGGGAATGGGGGGGGGGGCATAAGAATTTTAGGAAGGCTTAGGTGGGGCATAGCACAAAAAAGGTTGGGAAACACTGCACTATATGAACAACTGCCTGGGACAGCATTCGCTATAAAGGTACGCGGGACATAACGGCTAACATGCACACTGTGCTGAGCGTTGGCAAACAGCAACAAGATACAAGAAGTCCCATAGATACAGCCATCGGGGTGTGGAGTGTTGGACTGTCACACCAAGACAGTCCCTCAGACAGTTCCCCAGACAGTTTCCCAGACAGTTCCCCAGACAATTCCCCAGACAGTTGCCCAGACAGTTCCTCCAGACAGTTCCTCGGACAGTTCCCCAGACAGTTCTATTGAAAGTAAACAATTTCCTTCTTGGTCCTTTGGCTAAGATCAAAACGAATTAATGTGCTGAGATCTGGCAATTTGGACCGGGATAAACAAACAAGACAGATGTCCAAACAAGGTCAGCATCGCCGAATGGATTTTATTATTCGCTTATACCATTACCCATACCCCGTTCAACCTCAAAGAGAAGTTATATTAGGGTCCAACCTGGACTCAGATTAATAATCCTGTGACTGAGTCAGCCACAAACAGGGATTGATCACGGTTTCCCCCACAGAGAATATTGGTTTGAAGATGATTGTTGTCCAAAGGGGGTAACATATTGTTGAGAGTGATTGAAGAAATTGATATATCACGAGAAATAGCAATTGTTTGCAATGATTGGGGACATTGATATAGCACGAGTAATAGTAATTGTTTGCAATGATGGAAGAAACTGATATAGCACGAGAAATAGCAACATTTGGGAATGGTTGAATACATTGAGTCAAAATTTTGTGGGCATGTTATGAGAAGAAATGACTTGGAGAACTTGGTGACAACTGGCAAGATCGAAGGGAAGAGACCAAGGGGAAGACAGAGAAGTAACTACCTGGATGGCTTGGCCACGCGGCATAGACGAGACAGGAACACGGAGCTGATCCACGACTCTGGTGATCGAGTGAGATGGCAAACCATGACCGCCCACGCTTATCGGCATGGCACATGATGGATAGAATACACTTAAATAGCACGAGAAATAGCAATTATTGGGAATGATTTAAGAAAGTGATATAGTACGAGAAATAGCAACATGTGGTAATTATTAAATAAACTGATATAGCACGAAATATAGCACATGTTGGGAATGGTTGAATACATTGATATTGTACGAGAAATAGCGACATTTGGGAATGGTTGAATACGCTGATATAGCTCGAGAAATTACAATTGTTGGGAATGAATGGGGAAATTGAAATAGCAGGAGAAATAGCAATTGTTGGGAATGACTGAGAAAGAAGAGGGAAAAATAAAATGACTGCGTGGAATTAACTGTCGTCGTTCCTCCTTGAGGCCGTGGGTAACTAACTATATGTGAACTGTCGTCGTTCCTCCTTGAGGCCGTGGGTAACTATCTATATGTGAACTGTCGTCGTTCCTCCTTGAGGCCGTGGGTAACTAACTATATGTGAACTGTCGTCGTTCCTCCTTGAGGCCGTGGGTAACTAACTATATGTGAACTGTCGTCGTTCCTCCTTGAGGCTGTGGGTAACTAATTATATGTGAACTGTCGTCGTTCCTCCTTGAGGCCGTGGGTAACTAATTATATGTGAACTGTCGTCGTTCCTCCTTGAGGCCGTGGGTAACTAATTATATGTGAACTGTCGTCGTTCCTCCTTGAGGCCGTGGGTAACTAACTATATGTG
The DNA here is from genome assembly GCA_014155875.1 of Cepaea nemoralis. Taxonomy (NCBI): domain Eukaryota; kingdom Metazoa; phylum Mollusca; class Gastropoda; order Stylommatophora; family Helicidae; genus Cepaea; species Cepaea nemoralis. The sequence continues at coordinate 1,049,517 of JACEFZ010009173.1, forward strand.
AACTGTCGTCGTTCCTCCTTGAGGCCGTGGGTAACTAATTATATGTGAACTGTCGTCGTTCCTCCTTGAGGCTGTGGGTAACTAATTATATGTGAACTGTCGTCGTTCCTCCTTGAGGCCGTGGGTAACTAACTATATGTGAACTGTCGTCGTTCCTCCTTGAGGCCGTGGGTAACTAACTATATGTGAACTGTCGTCGTTCCTCCTTGAGGCCGTGGGTAACTAACTATATGTGAACTGTCGTCGTTCCTCCTTGAGGCCGTGGGTAACTAACTATATGTGAACTGTCGTCGTTCCTCCTTGAGGCCGTGGGTAACTAACTATATGTGAACTGTCGTCGTTCCTCCTTGAGGCCGTGGGTAACTAACTATATGTGAACTGTCGTCGAACCTCCTTGAGGCCGTGGGTAACGTTTTACCTTTGTGTCTAGAATTACTTCTGTCTAGCATTGCCAGAGCAGTGAAGCACGACCAACCAGTCAACTGTGTCTGCTTGGTTAGTTTTGCATTTCTTAAAACAAGACTACAAGTCTTCCCAGGACGGGCAATCATACCTGTAGGTGGCTGCTATTTGTAGGCTGGCTGATGGGGTACGTGACAGGGGGAAGGGGTATTTGTTGAACGGGTATTTAGGTCCCGAGCCTTGAGATATGCATTCACGAGTATTGATTCTCTGTCACAGAAAACAACTTTATTTAAATTTCTTGAATGTTTCCCCACCGATTAGTTTTTCTCGGTCTATAAACAATTTGTATAAGTGTGCATGTTTATTAATGTAGATGTTGTGGTGGTATGTTATGTCGAATTACGTCACAGCACATTGGGTATTCCTATGAGTGCCTAGTACTCCGATGCCGCAGCCATCGCAAAGTGTTTCTGCTCACTGTTCCCCATGAGTTGGTTATGGTATCTCTTTTCTTTCCCCCAATGGCTGCATGGACGTGCCTGGCACGGCTAATCCCCCAGTTCTTGTTATCGGAAATACCACCTGTCTTATCATAATTATCATCATCATGTGCCACGCCGATAAGCGTTGGCGGTCGTGTTTCACTAGCTCACACGATCACTAGAGCCGTGGATCAGCTCTGTGTTTTTGTCTCGACCATGCCTTGTGGCAAATCCATCCAGATATTTACTTCTCTGTCTTTCCATTGTTCTTTTCCCCCAGCCTTGCCAGCTGTCACCAAGTTCTCTAGTTTATTTCTTCTTATAACGTACTCCAAAAATGTTGACTACGTCTAATTTCTCTAATCAGTTTAGGGTTTTCATTTGCTTCTAATAGGATTAGCTCATTGGTTTTTCTGTCTGTCCATGGTATTCTTTGCATTTTCTTCAGAAATCATATTTCCACTGTCATTAGATGTCTTTAAGCTTGTCTGCTCTTTGTCAGTATCCGTCAAATCGTGTCAATGTGTGCATGAGTCCATATTTAGTGTGTTGTCACAATGGCACGTTTTGTGAATGTCCATGCTTACGTCCATGTTTAGTCTGTTGTCACTGCCGGTACTTTTTGTGAATGTCCGTGCGTGTGTGCTTCACGTCTTCTTGGTTGCAGTCGCTAAAGTGTGTGATTAATGAAGTTCATTATCAGTGCATTCCGGAAAATCATTGGGGCTCCGATCCCCTCCTAAACATCTCCGCCAGCGTGTATCAACTGATCGTGTCAATTCAATATTAGCTAATCAAATGTCTTATGCTCTTGACAAAATGTTCATGTCTGGCGACTCCCCGCTTCACCCTCATCTTTCTCACTCTGGACAAGGAAGCAGATTCCCAGGTTTCACTACAGTCGCTAATGTGTGTATGTGTGCGTGTTGTTGCTCCAAAGTTTTAACATTCGTGTCTGTGCTTGTATGTTTATGTGAGGTGTTGCTACTGTACAGATTGGAATCCGATGTGGCGCAGTTGTTAGAGCCTTGTCTACCAGCACCGTATTCTTGTGTGCAAACTCCCATCACGAATGGAGTGCCGATTGCTGTAGAAAAATATGAGCCGCACTGGTCAGTCGAATACAAAGCCGCACTGGTAAGTCGAATACAAAGCCGCACTAGTGATGTGACCACACAACCGCATTGGTCAATTGAATACAAAGCCGCACTGGTGATTTGACCACACAACCACACAGGTCAATTGACTACAAAGTCGCACTGGTGATTTGATCACACAACCGCACTGGTCAACTGACTACAAAGCCGCATTGGTGATTTGACCACACAACCGCACTGGTCAGTGGCCACGGAACCGCACTGGTTAGTTAACCATAGAGCCGGACTGGTCAGTTGATCATAGAGCCAACTGGTAGGTTGACGACGGAGCCTTACTGGCCAGAAAACAGAAAAAAAAACACCTGCCTCTACCGGAGATCTTAGACCGGCCCATTGCGTTGACAACCACGCACATGAACCGTGGTATCACCACAGCCACTTGTCAAGTCTTGATTGCAGACAATGACCAGGACTTGCAACATTTAGTAGATGTGGTTGTTGTACACAGTGAGCAACTAGTGTTAGAATTGAATTGTAAGAAGACACAGATTATGATCGTCACTAGGAAGAACGAAATACCACAATGTAATATACAAGTAAATGGGCTCATTCGTAAACAAGTGAATCTGTACAGTTATCTCGGAACAGTCATAACGTCAGAGGGATATATATTGAAGAGATTAGAACAGGAATTGCCATTGCGAAGGTAGCCTTTTGCCAGATGAAAATCATAATACTGACCTATAAAAAGATATCAATTGAAACGAGAAAAAGAGTGTTGAAGTGTTACATAGAACCTGTACTTTTATATGGATGTGAAGCGTGGACAATGAGCAATCAAACTGAAAAGAATCTGATGGCTGTGGAAATGTGGTTTCTGAGGAAAATGCAAAGAATACCATGGACAGCCAGAAATACCAATGACCAAATACTATAGGAAACAAATGAAGATCGTAAACTGATTAGAGACATTAGACGTAGACAGTCAAAATATTTGGGACATGTTATGAGAAGAAATGAATCGGAGAACTTGGTGACAACTGGCAAGATTGAAGGGAACAGACCAAGGGGAAGACCGAGAAGTAAATACCTGAATGGCATGGCCACATTGCATGGTCGAGTCAATAACACGGAGCTGATCCACGACTCTGGTGATCGAGTGAGATGACAGAACATGACCGCCCACGCCTATCGGCATGGCACATGATGGATGGAGATACGTGTAACTCCTGCTGTAGTATAATTCTGAGTGGAAGTTTGATGACATGAGGTCGATGTTACGAAAATCGTTGTATTCAAATGTTTCTTTTATAGAGCTTAAAATACAGATTTTTAGTATACCACAATATATATATATAAAATAAATAATATATAAAATGGCGACAAGATGAAGCGTTTCTTTTCGGAGGGAAGCTATTTAGTGTTTTTCATTGGATTTCGTGTGATTTCCTTTGGATTCCCTGTGAATAGTGTTTCCCTGTGGATTATGTGATGTTATATTGTGTTCCTTTCATTGGAAGTTTTCAAAAGAAGCCACGGAAGGCAGGTGGTGGATGTAATTTTGAGGGCAGCCGACAGATATTTGTGGGTCATGGCCTCGATTTACACGACGGCAGGCAAAGGAACTCGTCTTGAGTCAATGGCTGCGGTCTCCGACCAGTAAGGTCACTGCCATAGAGGAAAGCAACGGCAAACTACCTCTTTAAAAGTGCCTAGTATATCATGATTCGCTTAAAGACCGATCATCGCAAGACAAGGACAGAGACGTTAAAATTAGCAACTTGGAACGTTAGGACGTTAAACAACGACGGAAAATTAGAAAACATAAAACAAGAAATTGAAAGGGAAAAAATTAATATTTTAGGTATGTGCGAAACGAGATGGACAGGAGCAGGCATCAAGATAGAAGAAGATTTCAAGATTATTTATTCTGGAGGTGAAGAGCGTCATAGGGGAGTGGCAATTATTCTGGACCGGAAAACATCAAAATCTATTCAAGGATATTGGGCCGTGTCGGACAGAGTTCTATTAGTTAAATTAAGTGGCAGACCTTTTAGCATAAATATTATTCAAGTATATGCCCCAACAGGAGAATCCAGTGAAGATAGTGTAGAAGAATTTTATAATGACATAGAGTCTGCCTTAAAGAAATGTAAAAATTCAGAAATAAACATCATAATAGGGGACTTCAATGCAAAAGTAGGAAATCAAGGAGATAGATACACAGTAGGAAACTATGGTTTAGGAGAGAGAAATGAAAGAGGATACAGACTCGCTAGAGTGGGCAAAAGAGCAGGAAATGATTGTAGGAAACACCTGGTTCAAACAACACCCTAGAAGATTATGGACATGGAGGAGTCCTGATACCAGGATTAGAAACCAGATTGACTACATTCTGATTAGCAGAAGATTTAGAAACGCATTAACATTAGCAAAAACAGTTCCCAGTGCTGATTGTTATAGTGACCACAGATTACTCACAGGAACATTGAGGATAAAGTTGAAGAAAGTCAAGTATATAACAGGAAACACTAAATATGATTTGTGTACATTGAGTAATGACAAGGAAATACAAAACAAATTCAACATAGAAGTACAGAACAGATTTGAAATTTTGTCTGATCTAGAGATTAGAGATCCTATTCCAGGATGTGGATGATCAATGGGAAACGTTGAAGAATTCAATCAATGTGGCTGCAGAAACAACTATTCCAAAATTAAAGAAAGTGGGTCGTAAGAAATGGATGACTGAAGAAATTTTACACCTCATGGAAACAAGAAGACTCAGCAAAAATAATTCTGTCAAATATGAAGAGATTCACAGACAAGTCAGAACATTATGTAAGGAGGCAAAAGAAGCATGGCTTGAGGAAAAGTGCTTAGAAATTGAAAACCAACACAACAGTCAAAATACCAAATTAGTGCACAAAAGAATTCAGGAACTTACTAATAAAAGAACAAGTACATCAACCGGGTGCCTAAAAACTGAAGATCGCAAAATCATAATACAAAAAGACCAGATTCTATAGGTATGGACAAATTATGTGAAACACCTTTATGATGATAACAGAGACGAACAGTATGATATTAGATTTAATAATGAAGGACCGCCAATTTTGGAGATGGAGGTTCGAAATGTTCTTAAGCATATGCAAGCTGGCAAGGCCCCCGGTGCAGATAACATCACAACAGAAATGATTAAAGCTTTAGAAGAATTTGGACTAGATCAAGTCACCAGACTGCTGAACACATTATATGATACTGGAGATATACCTCCTGAATTATGTAACTCTATATTTATTGCAATCCCAAAGAAATCAGGAACCTTGGAATGTGATCAACATAGAACAATTAGTATAATGAGTCACATCACAAAGATTTTGCTAAGAATTATCATGCAAAGAATGAGGAAGAAGATACAACCTGAAATAGGGGAAGAACAATGCGGGTTTGTAGAAGGAAAGGGTACAGTAAATGCTGTGTATATGCTGCGAACAGTTATTGAACGTGCTATAGAAGTAAACAAGGATATACATCTTTGCTTTATTGACTATACAAAGGCTTTTGATAGCGTTAGACATGTCAGCATGGTGGATATGCTTGCAGATCTACAAATTGATGGGAAAGACATTAGACTTATAAAAAACATATATTGGAAACAACAAGCTGCAATAAGGATTGATAATGAAGTGGGACAGTATCAGCCAATTAAGAGAGGTGTTAGGCAGGGATGTGTGATGTCTCCAGATCTTTTTTCCCTGTACAGTGAAAATATTTTCAGAAATGTAGAGGATATAAATGGAATCAGCATTGGAGGACGAAACATCAATAACATTAGATATGCAGATGATACAGTATTAATTGCAGACAATGAGCAGGACCTGCAACAATTAGTAGATGCGGTTGTTGTACACAGTGAGCAACTGGGGTTATAATTAAATTGTAAAAAGACTCAGGTTATGGTCGTCACTAGGAAGGAAGAAGTGCCACAATGTAATATACAAGTAAATGGAAATATTCTTCAACAAGTGAATCGGTACAATTATCTTGGAACAGTTATAACATCTGATGGGAGATGCCTTGAAGAGATTAGAACAAGAATCGCCATGGCGAAAGTAGCCTTTAGCAAGATGAAAAACATTCTGACCAATAAGAAGATGTCAATTGAAACGAGAAAAAGAGTGTTGAGGGGATACATAGAGCCTGTTCTTTTGTATGGATGTGAAACTTGGACAATGAGCAGTCAAGCTGAAAAGCATCTGATGGCTGCAGAAATGTGGTTTCTGAGGAAAATGCAAAGAATACCATGGACAGACAGAAAAACCAATGACCAAGTACTACAGGAGACAAATGAACATCGTAAACTGATTAGAGAAATTAGACGTAGACAGTCAAAATTTTTTGGACATGTTATGAGAAGAAATGGATTGGAGAACTTAGTGACAACTGGCAAGATCGAGGGGAACAGACCAAGAGGAAGACCGAGAGGAAAATACCTGGATGGCTTGGCCACATGGCATGGACGAGACAGGAACACTGAGCTGATCCACGACACTGGTGATCGAGTGAAATGGCGAGTCATGACCGCCCACGCTTTCCGGCATGGCACATGATATATATATATATATATATATATATATATATATATATATATATATATATATATATATATATATATATATATATATATATATATATATATATATATATATATATATATATATATATATATAATGGTCACTGTTGTGAATATCATTCAACATTTTGGTTAATATTTCGTCCGCAAATTCTCCCAGTACTTCTAATTCTTCTATTGTCATTCCATCGTGTCCGGCTGTTTTCCCTCTTTTCACATATTTTATAGCGTCCACGACTTCTCTGTTTAGAATAGGTGGTCCTTCTTAGATACTTTCTTCTGTTAATTCTCCGTTTTCTTCAACATAAACATCTCTTACGTATTAATTCCATCTCCTTATTACAGCACCTTCTTCCAGTAATACCTTTTCTGTTTTTTTTTTCACTCTAACCATCATGTCTTTACTCTTCCTGTTAGCTCACTGATTTATCTGTGCTTATGTTTCCTAACTGTTAAAGACCTTAATTCAATTTGCTGCCCATCTAGTTTAACCAAATTTATTTTGCCTTTATAAAGTTTTATCCAATTTATTTATTTATCTTATAATATTCTAGGACTAGACGTCCACGGGTCTAAATGATAACAGCTCTCACTCTTAAACTTCCGGTGCACCGATGGCGAGGTAAGCGGTTCAACCCCGACACCGGCATTAAGTTGGACTTGAACTTTGACATCTCGTTCAGAAAGCTATGGAAAACTACTGAACGTACAATTGCCTAGGAAATGAACCTGGGGTTGGTCGCGACGTCCTGCAAAGAACACGCAACATGACAAACCGAACATTCTAGAACTAGATTGTCATAACTAGGTCATGGTAATATTGTGACGGTTGACCGGCTCAAAAACACGCCGCCCTTCTCTTGTCAACCCAGAACAAAGTTGGTTATTTATACTTTATTTTACCATGTCACTCCTTCTCGTCTCACAGCCAAACCGGTTATACACGGTGCCACGGTGACTAACGAACGTTTATTGCTGTAACCATAGTGACACATTCAACTCAGTCGGTGTAACTGAATACCAACATGCACGCAATCACGTCATTACTAGACTTGATCACCGTAGCACAGAAAGGTCAGTTGGGGACCCACCTGAGGCCACCAAGACAGCTCACGGAAAAATTGACAGCTACAGTTACCCACAGGGCTTGTGGGTTCATATGGATGACAGACCGGGCTAATGAAGACAATTTTCAGAAAATCAAAACAATTTGTTCCCGTAGCGAATTTGGATAATGAAAACACAAACAATAGATTGCGTGATTTCTTGCCTGGCATATTTCGCTGCATCTCGTTGGGTACAATTTAAATTACTAAGTGTATATTTCAGCTTGAAAAATTTATCTAATTACTTTATTTTATATTGTGTGATTTCTGCAGTATGTACCTGACGAGATGCAGCGAAATATGTCAGGCAATAATAAATCGTGCAATCTATTGTTTGGGTTTTCGTTATTCAAAGAAGACACCTTTCTTTATGGGCATCAAGTCATCTGATCCCTACTTCTTTCTTTTATTTCTATGAGCGGCAAACAACGTGTTTATTTGTGAATCATTCATTGTTGGTTTGATATTGTAACTGCAGTTTTCTAGTTGACGCGGAAGTCAATCACACGCCAACTCTCCTTAGTTGCCCCTTACGACATGCATGATAGGTTTCAATGTTACTTGTCCTTCTCTTCCCCAAGGCACCCGGTAACAGTTGGGCGGGTACACGATTTACTAAGCGATAGTGTCATTAAACTAACTCATATTTCAGCCATCAAGACATACGTCTGTGCAGCCATTGTTTCCATTCACGTGAAACCACCTGCTACGTCATCAAATGTACCGTACTTTCAAATTGTAATTGTTGGAAATTATGGGGAAAACCCGCAACAGTCTCTTCCCCAATCTGTGGATGGTTAACTCTGTCAGTGCTACTCAATGGGTAGTTAACTCTGTCAGTGCTACTCTATGGATGGTTATCTCTGTCAGTGCTACTCTATGGATGGTTAACTCTGTCAGTGCTACTCAATGGGTAGTTAACTCTGTCAGTGCTACTCAATGGGTAGTTAACTCTGTCAGTATTACTCAATGGGTAGTTAACTCTGTCATTATTACTCTAGGGATGGTTAACATTGTCAGTACTACTCTATGGGTAGTTAATTCTGTCGGTGCTACTCAATGAGTAGTCAACTTTGTCAGTGCTGCTCAATGGGTAGTTAACTCTGTCATACTACTCTATGGATGTTTAACTCTGTCAGTGCTACTCAATGGGTAGGTAACTCTGCCAGTACTACTCTATGGATGCTTTACTCCCTAGCACTTCGCAGTTTATCCTTCAGCGCTTTCCGTCTAGAAAGGTGTTGTGCTTTAGTCTTAAAATCATCGAGTCTTCACAATTGTGTTTTACTCTAGAGTTACAATCTTTGAGCCTTCAAAAATGTATTTTACATTAGATATACAATTTTTGAGGTTTTAATTTAGGTGTCTTACTCTACAGTTACAATCGTTAAGTCTTAACAAACGTTTTCTTACTCTACAATTACAATCTTTGAGCCTAAATGACTTAAAATAATACAACCATGGAGCAGTAGGAATTACAGTAATAAATGGGTAACAGAAGAATGGTACAGGATGAATTAATGCAAGAGAAAAATGGGACAGGATGAATTAATGTAACTGAAAAATGGGAAACAATGAATTAATGTAAAAGAAAAATGGGAAAGAATGAATTAATGCAACAGAAAAATGGGACAGGGGATTAAGGCAACAGAAGAGTGGGAGAAAATAGGTGTCTTTCTCCAGCACCGACTACAATCTTCACGAAGATTGTGTAGCAGGGCCCTCCTTCCCTTCTCCAAGCTCAGAAACGTGAGGAGTGTGTACACCATGTACTGGAACTTCACATGTACAGAGAAGCATATACGGATGTAACTAGGGTCATGATACAGCACAGGACGTTCAGCCTGGCTGGCAGTAGGCCTGGGTTGGTGACGCTCCTCCACAAGTGTTGGGTATTCCATTGTGAACACCCTCCAGCACAATGTCCACAGAAGCACAGACAAAGATAACATCTGTTCAATCAGGTAAGTGCGTGGCTGATGATTACTATAAATTTTACCTAAACACTCACGCTTGAGACAAGCAAATAGGAAACAAATCTGCTTCCGGGACACGTGGGAGTTGTGGGAAATAAACTTGCTGGCTCTGTATCCCCTGCAGATGGCCAGCCCATGGATCGTGTCGATGTTATTAATGCCCTTAGATAGGAGTTTGTCTGGATTACACATGGCTAAAGAAATAGAGGAAGACGCAACAACACACGGAGAAGAGAAGCAGAAACAAAAATAGATAATATGGATGAGATCATGGGAGGAGTTGCATGGTTTAGCTAAGGATAAGAGGGTTGATGATTGAGGGCCTATGTCGCAATGAGGGACAAAACGCGAAATAGTTTAAAAATCAAGAGGATCGACTTCATTGCACCGGGTTTTATCAAATTAGGCCTAATATCTTTACACAGGGCGCCTGCTGAAAGCGTCGCACAAAGCACGAACTCCGTATCTCTAGCGACGACCCAAAGAGTCTCCAAGAAAATTGACCTCGTCAATCGAACAATGCGACCCGGAACTGAACCCACAAGCTTCGGAGTGCGAGGTAGGCGGTGTGACTAGTTCCTAGGCGAAAGAACAAATAGAAGCATTTAATATATGTATCTAAAATAAGAACATAATATAACTGTAGGATTCCAAGAATGACAGCTAAACATTTACTACACGTGATCAACTTTTGTAGAGATTGCAAACAAGTTAAAGTTGACATACGCACGCACGCAAGCGCGTGCGCGCGCGCGCACACACACACATGTAGAGTGGCATCTAAAGGTCTAGGACGATGGAAATGGAGTTGGGGGAATTTACATTTAGGAGAATAAATGATGCCTACATAGCCGTATTCAGCATTAAAGCTCGGGGGATCGGATTGAGCCAACCGAGGACAAACACACAAACATGATAATGCGCGAGATTGTTACGCTTTGTTGGGCAAAGCAGCAACATCTGAAGAAGATAGATAATTGCTTGGTTCAGCAGTGTTGACAATGACGAACAGTGCTGGGGAACAACTGTGCATCACCCGAGGCCAAGAAACACATTTACTTCTGTGCAGCTGAAGTTTACGGACAGAAACACATGCACTTCTGTGCAGCTGAAGTTTACTGACAGAAAGACATCCACTTCTGTGCAGCTGATGTTTACGGACAGAGAGACAACCAGGCCATCATCTTGTAGATTGCAGCGGCGTGTCATGGGGTTTTCCACGGGTGGGCACAGTCTTGTTGACAGTGGTATTGTCTGCTAGAAAGTCGCGAATAGGTGAAAGTAGCAGGTGTACACTGAATTACTGAATACTTAATGGTAAATTGACATCACTGTACTCGGGACATTCTCGTACGCTCTCCGTCGTCTCTTCAAAAGCCAACAGAGTTCCCACGCTGATTAGTCCAGCACAATTTGATTAAAATTCCTGGATTCTGCTCTACATTTTGAATATCATCCAGGCCCTCTACTCGCTCTCTTCTGGGCCACTCTTTTCAGATATTCCGTCTCATCAGCTGCATTCTCCACCAGAAAGAGCCTTCACCTTTATGATCACGTAGTTGTCCACCCAGCAGCAGCCAGTGTCCCGCACATTTGTATGTCCTGGACACAATCCCATGTTATGCTCACAATCTTCGTTCTGAGACGCGATGCTAGCCACTTCACTCAGAACACGACAGTTTCCACTTTCCCCAAACATACGCTGTGAGTTCGTGACAAACACAACATGCCAGGCTTTGCTGCCCTCCAACCATCGGAAAGTTGCTGTCACAGCCTCAGTCTCTATTCTCACAATAGATGTTATAAAAGCATATGCCAAACGCCACCTTTTTTAAAACAGCGTTCATATGCGTTTGCAATAAAACCCACCAAAAACAAACAAACAAACAAACACACACACACACACACTCACACTCACACACTCTCACACTCACACTCTCACACTATCACTCTCAACACACACACACACACACACTCACACGCTCGCGCATATATATATATATATATATATATATATATATATATATATATATATATATATATATATATATATATATATATATATATACACACAGGTGCTACTACTACTAGTGCACTGGGCTGATATTTGCGTATGGATTAGCTTAACCTAATACCAGTATCCCTAGCCATCAGGAACACCCACTCCGACTCCTGTGGTACTTGTAATTTACGCCCAAAACCAAGGACGAAAAGTCAACCTTGTAGTACAGAGGTGTAGAGGTTGAACCAGCGACATCGCCATCAACACACCGGATCTTAAAAAACGAGCGCTCTTATCCATTCTGCCACGCCGACCTCCAACAGTGTATATGACATGGCCAGGGCGGGAGTTGTCTTCTATGAGCTATTGCAGGGACACATGTGTAACGTTCTCTGGCCATTTTCGGCTACCACAGGACTTCTTAAGCATAGTGGACAGGTGGTCATAGTCTTACTTAAACATAATTCTGGCTCGCAATTCAAGACAGAGGTGAAACAATTGCATACGTTCAAGAACTGCACTCACACGTCCCAATTCAAGCGAAGCTCGCTTCATAACTCAGTCGCGCCATCAATTGTACTATCATATCACAACGCTCACTAAACACAACCACTGCCCTATGTCTGTCCGTCTCGATGTCCTAAACCCGTCTGACCAAAACAGGTACGTTTGGCAGTTCACGGCTGCTCACAGTCCGTCTAGTGCCGTTCGGTGTGGTGCGGTGACCACGGGCCTTAGCCTGTTTACAGGTCCATTCGCACTCTGTGACCGTGACCTTGCGTATGGAGGACGCCAGGCTATCTGCACTGTTATCCTGCAGTGACCTGTCTCCCGTCTATTACTCGCTATTCAGGGTATTGGGTCCCTGACACAGATCACTGGCTTACCTACACAACAGTTCGAATTCAACCCTAATCCCGAGGCCGCATTTCCCCCCCAATCGCAACTATTGTGGGTGCAGCCCAACTGGCCATGTTATCAGATACACCGCTAGCTCTGTGGTGAGCGGTACCAAGAGTCTGTGCGGTTTTACTGCAAAGGCAAAGGGACGTTGTACATCTGAGATCGGAGTGAGTTCGCCTGATGGCGAGGGACACCGTTAATAGGAAAAGTAAATCCACATGCAAAATTCAGTCCAATACTACTAGAAGTAGTCTGTGTATGGACTACGCTTGAGTTCAAAGCAAGTGAGCGCAGATAAAAACTGAACGTTGTTTAACTGATTAAGTGCCATGGGATGATTAATCGTCTTCAGCGGCTTCTCGTACCTACCATGGGCTAATATATCGCCGCAATGTTGTTGTGTTATAATACAACAGGTTTGCTAGCTTATTAATAACTGTCAAGTCAAAACTGTGACACACCCCGACTTCCCATTTTCTGCCATCCATTTTTGTTTGATCTAAACTTAATTTCTGTTTGGCACTGAATCTCATAAAAGGGGAAGTTTAGACAATGGATTCATTAAAATATCTAAAAAGATAACGATGAAAGAGGCAGAAGGAAATACATTTCTCTCATCTCACATATCAGGGGTGCAACCCAGCTCGTGACATAGGGACAAACGATCCTTTGCACAATAAAAATGCAATGATAAAAGGATCAGATTGGCCCAGATCTTGTCTGGTTTGGCTTTCATTGCACACCTGGATACCCCAATACATGCTTCAGAGATCACACGGGAAGACACCCATATGTCTACTTTATCATGTCTACTGTAACCAATCTTCTTTATACTGTCTACTTTATTATGTCTATTATAATCAAACTACTTTATTCTGTCTACTTTATCCTGTCTATTGTACCCTGTTTACTGTACCCGTTGCCGGTCGTTCAGAAAGCAATGGCAAACTTCTGAAAGTAAACTAGCCAAGAGATCACGAACAGCCAAAATATGCTGGGGTTGACTGCAACGTCCTGTAAAGGATATGCAACTAATTGTAAAAAAAACTTTACCCAGTCTACTATATCCTGCCTACTGTACCGAATCTACTGTATCCAGTTGACGGTACCCATTTTAATGCCTCAATATACTATACTGTTCACACACACAAAAAAACACGCAACATTATTGCAATTTCAATTGCAAATTTGAACCAACATTTTATTGACGATGCTGATTCGCCCACTGCAGTCTGCTCTGGCGATGCCGGTCCGTAAGAGCAGGACCGCTGTAGGGTCTTCTAGCCCAAAGACCAGAGTCGAGCAGCCGGTTCCTGACCGTCTGATCTGAAATTCGACGAGCTCCTGGCATTGACTGGACTGTAGAGGACGCAGACGCAAATCGATCCCTAAGGTGAGGCAGCCTTATGAAGCGGTCTTCGGCAGCAGTTGTGATTCTGGGTCTTCCACTGCACTGCCGGGCCGCCACTGAGCCAGTTTCTTGAAATCTCCTCCAAATGCGACTAATGGTGCTTCCAACCACATTAAATTCTCTGGCTACTACACTTTGTGACTTCCAGCCTGTAAACGTCCAATGATAATGAGTCGTTGTTCTGTAGTGATAAGAGCCATACTTGCGCACTGAATTTTCAACTGAATTGATTCGAGCAGCATCAATCTTTGATAGGCATTCAATAATATGGTCAGCGAGTTTTGTGTTCAGTAAGTTTCACGGGATTATCATGAAGCTGTCACGAGTTATTGTCAAAAATGTTGTTTTCACCTTGACTTCTTTCATGACCTCAAGAATCACGTGGTGAGTACAATTCAGGTAACTACGAGAATTTAATGACCAGATGGACACAGTCGATAGGTTGACTGATGACCAATCAGCGAATATCTTTTATAAAAGTACCACCAAAAATATTGCGTTTCTTTTAAACAGTATATATGCACTCTTATGTAGCTGTGCTGTATCCAATCTACTGTACCCAACAAATGTCCAAATATCCAGTCTTCTGTACCTAATCTACTGTAGCCAGCCGACTGTACCTGCCTACTATACCCTGCCTACCGTACTTGCTCCAGACATACAGCCGTAGACAATATGTGCTAGCCAATCCGCATACGAACGTGTTATTTTCATTGACAAATATGGTTATGTGTATGCGCGCTGGAAACAGGTAGGCGCCAAATGTAAACACCCACTGTGATAACTGTTAACATTCTGTCGCGTGTCAAACTAACTCTCCCATGATTCATAATGTTCTTATGTGTGGGCCTCGTTTAGGTGTGTGTGTGTGTATTCCGTCTGTATTGTTTCTTAGACATATCTAATTAAGCAGCGTTGTTGACGCTTGTCCTGGCATTTTGTGTATGTGTTTGTGTTTGAGAGGGGTTTAACAGATCCAGTGGCAAACAAAAAGTCGGTGTGGACCAAACAAAAATGGCTGGCGTGAAATGGGAAGTAGGGATGTGTCACAGTTATAGCTTGGTTATTAATATGGTAGCAGACATGTTGTATTATATATCGAGTTAAAGGAGACTGCTTAGGGAAAACTAATGTATTGATATCTTAATTGAGACATTTTGCAATGACCATATTTCGGCGATGTATAAGTTCATGGCAGATATGGGAAATCGCTTAAGACGACTAATCATCCCATGACATTTAATCAGTTAACGGTGACGTGTGAGATTATCGCAGTCATTATTCCCACCTACTACAGCTATCAGCCAGTGCGGTGGGGGTGTTGGTGGCGATGTTGGTAGGGGTGTTGGTGGGGGTGTTGGTGGCGATGTTGGTGGCGATGTTGGTGGGGATGTTGGTGGCGATGTTGGTGGGGGTGTTGGTGGGGATGTTGGTGGCGATATTGGTGGCGATGTTGGTGGCGATGTTGGTGGGGGTGTTGGTGGGGGTGTTGGTGGGGATGTTGGTAGGGGTGTTGGTGGGGATGTTGGTAGGGGTGTTGGTGGGGGTGTTGGTAGGGGTGTTGGTGGGGGTGTTGGTGGCGATGTTGGTAGGGGTGTTGGTGGGGGTGTTGGTAGGGGTGTTGGTGGGGGTGTTGGTAGGGGTGTTGGTGGGGGTGTTGGTAGGGGTGTTGGTGGGGGTGTTGGTAGGGGTGTTGGTGGGGATGTTGGTAGGGGTGTTGGTGGGGGTGTTGGTAGGGGTGTTGGTGGGGGTGTTGGTAGGGGTGTTGGTGGGGGTGTTGGTGGCGATGTTGGTAGGGGTGTTGGTGGGGATGTTGGTAGGGGTGTTGGTGGGGGTGTTGGTAGGGATGTTGGTAGGGGTGTTGGTGGCGATGTTGGTAGGGGTGTTGGTGGGGGTGTTGGTGGCGATGTTGGTGGCGATGTTAGTGGGGATGTTGGTGGGGATGTTGGTGGCGATATTGGTGGCGATGTTGGTGGCGATGTTGGTGGGGGTGTTGGTGGCGATGTTGGTGGCGATGTTGGTGGCGATGTTGGTGGCGATGTTGGTGGGGGTGTTGGTGGCGATGTTGGTGGGGATGTTGGTGGGGATGTTGGTGGGGATGTTGGTGGCGATGTTGGTGGCGATGTTGGTGGCGATGTTGGTGGCGGTGTTGGTGGGGGTGTTGGTGGCGATGTTGGTGGGGATGTTGGTGGCGATGTTGGTGGGGGTGTTGGTGGGGATGTTGGTGGCGGTGTTGGTGGCGATGTTGGTGGGGATGTTGGTGGGGATGTTGGTGGCGATATTGGTGGCGATGTTGGTGGCGATGTTGGTGGGGGTGTTGGTGGCGATGTTGGTGGCGATGTTGGTGGGGGTGTTGGTGGGGATGTTGGTGGGGATGTTGGTGGGGATGTTGGTGGCGATGTTGGTGGCGGTGTTGGTGGGGGTGTTGGTGGGGATGTTGGTGGGGATGTTGGTGGGGATGTTGGTGGGGATGTTGGTGGGGATGTTGGTGGGGATGTTGGTGGGGATGTTGGTGGGGATGTTGGTGGGGATGTTGGTGGGGGTGTTGGTGGGGGTGTTGGTGGGGATGTTGGTGGGGATGTTGGTGGGGATGTTGGTGGGGATGTTGGTGGGGATGTTGGTGGGGATGTTGGTGGGGATGTTGGTGGCGATGTTGGTGGCGGTGTTGGTGGGGGTGTTGGTGGCGATGTTGGTGGCGATGTTGGTGGGGATGTTGGTGGGGATGTTGGTGGGGATGTTGGTGGCGATATTGGTGGCGATGTTGGTGGCGATGTTGGTGGGGGTGTTGGTGGCGATGTTGGTGGCGATGTTGGTGGCGATGTTGGTGGCGATGTTGGTGGGGGTGTTGGTGGCGATGTTGGTGGGGATGTTGGTGGGGATGTTGGTGGGGATGTTGGTGGCGATGTTGGTGGCGATGTTGGTGGCGATGTTGGTGGCGGTGTTGGTGGGGTGTTGGTGGCGATGTTGGTGGGGATGTTGGTGGGGATGTTGGTGGGGATGTTGGTGGGGATGTTGGTGGCGATGTTGGTGGCGATGTTGGTGGCGATGTTAATGGCGATGTTGATGGCGATGTTAATGGCGATATTGGTGGCGATGTTGGTGGCGATGTTGGTGGCGATGTTGGTGGCGATGTTGGTGGCGATGTTGGTGGCGATGTTGGTGGGGATGTTGGTGGCGATGTTAATGGCGATGTTGGTGGCGATGTTGGTGGCGATGTTGGTGGCGATGTTGGTGGCGATGTTGGTGGCGATGTTGGTGGCGATGTTAATGGCGATGTTAGTGGCAATGTTGGTGGGGATGTTGGTGGCGATGTTGGTGGCGATGTTGGTGGCGATGTTGGTGGCGATGTTGGTGGCGATGTTGGTGGCGATGTTGGTGGCGATGTTGGTGGCGATGTTGGTGGCGATGTTGGTGGCGATGTTGGTGGCGATGTTGGTGGCGATGTTGGTGGCGATGTTGGTGGCGATGTTGGTGGCGATGTTGGTGGCGATGTTGGTGGCGATGTTGGTGGCGATGTTGGTGGCGATGTTGGTGGCGATGTTGGTGGCGATGTTGGTGGCGATGTTGGTGGCGATGTTGGTGGCGATGTTGGTGGCGATGTTGGTGGCGATGTTGGTGGCGATGTTGGTGGCGATGTTGGTGGCGATGTTGGTGGCGATGTTGGTGGCGATGTTGGTGGCGATGTTGGTGGCGATGTTGGTGGCGATGTTGGTGGCGATGTTGGTGGCGATGTTGGTGGCGATGTTGGTGGCGATGTTGGTGGCGATGTTGGTGGCGATGTTGGTGGCGATGTTGGTGGCGATGTTGGTGGCGATGTTGGTGGCGATGTTGGTGGCGATGTTGGTGGCGATGTTGGTGGCGATGTTGGTGGCGATGTTGGTGGCGATGTTGGTGGCGATGTTAATGGCGACGTTGATGGTGAAGTTGATAGTGAAGTTGATGGTGATGTTGATGGCGAAGTTGAAAGCGGACTGCACCAGTAATGTCAGTTAGTTAGCAAGGTCGGACGCAGGTTTGACGCCTGGGCTCGTCGCTTGCCAAAGTGAAGGAGAGACTGGCGATGGTGACACAATAACTCCAGTGTGGACTATGCTTGAATTCAAAGTAAAAAAAACAAAACAACAACTCCAGATTGTTACCGGATCCTCCAAAGGAGAAGTTAAAAATAGACCTGCTGGGCATGACGATAAAGGCGACTAAAGAGTGTTGGTCGGAGATTGACTGTTTCACACCGTAGAAGAAGAGATCATAAAACTTTCAAACAATCATGAACATTCTACACAGGGTTTGGCATGCGTGGTTGTGGACCTATATACTCCACTGGGAGTCGATAGCCGGCTTCGTGGCTTAGAGGTTATGACTTTTCTCCGTAATCTCGTATACTCTCGTCGGTAACGTGATAACGGTTCAAATCAGCAGTGGTTCGAATCGCATCGGTAACTTACGGGGTATGTCAGCCGGCCGCTCAGAAAGCAATGGCAAACTACTGAGCGTAATCTTGCAAAGAGATCAACATACAGCTGAAAGATGCTGGTGTTGACAGCTAAGTCCTGTAAAGGATATGCTAAAAAAAAAAAAAAGGAGTCGATAGGGCTGAAGAAGAACGAAAGAACGAACGAAATTTAAAATCACAGGGTCAAAAACTGGACACGCAGACCCGGCTTACATTCGGCCCTTCAAATCACTCATCTTTTGCACACCAATTAACTATCATGAATATTACAGTTACATCGAAAGAAGAGGAAAAAGAAAACGAAGGAAAAGATAAAGAAGAAGAAAGATGTAAATGAGAAGTTTTTTCTTCTTCATGGTTTATAGATAATGGACACCGTATCGCTCTAAAACAAAAACAACTATAGATGCATATCTCTCTTTGCAAATGTCGCAAGCTGTAGACCAGTGGTTCTCAACCTTTTTTGGCCCGTGCCCCCCTTCACCATATTTTCAGAACGTCACCCCCCCCCCCTTTTTCATTTTTCCTATCTAAAAATCCCCTATACAGTATACGTAAAAATGTAAGGTAAATTTAATAGCACATACTAAAACAAGTCTAGACATCCACATAAAACACGATTTGTGGGTCTACTGACTTTATAAAATGAATTTTAGAAGGATGAGACGTACTTGACTGTAAAGTATGAAGGGAAAAACAATATCAAGTAATCGGTTCTTGTATTAACGCGATCTTGAAATGGTCTTCATTCCCCACCCACCCCTAAAATTCCCCCCTGGGGGGGGGGGGGAATTCCTCACCGGTTGAGAACCATTGCTGTAGACACTGATAACACGCTGCTGTAAGCATGTCGGATCCATCTACCCATACAGCCCTCCTTGCTGAAACCCAGGCTTCAATCAGACATCCTTAAATGTGTGGATCGTATCCCTGGGCAGTGGGTTGCAGTCGGTTGACTATGAAACTGTCATAACTGCCTATAGTACCTTGCGTGTCAGACAGAGAGGTCTTGAACCTGAGGTATTAAGGCCGCCTGGCTAGTGCAGTGGACGCAAACTGTGGAAGTTAGGGTTATCGCGTCCCCCCCCCCCCCCCCCCCCCCCCCCCCCCCCCCCCCATCATCTTACCGAGGATTCGAACCCGGGTCTCTCGAATGGCAGCCCGACGTTCTAGCCACTCGGTTAGATGCTCCTCGCCTCTTGACAATGAAGCACCTAATACCGATGGAGGAAACATGACCAGCCGGGTTTAATCCCCGCCCATATCCACCTGCTGTGCTAAATGATGACTTGGGGCTTCAAATGAAAACCTAAACTGTTTTTTTTTTGGGGGGGGGGGGGGGATTATATTCTAAAAATGTAAAGAAGAAATGTATCATTTTTTGATGTAGTCACCATTGAGTTCAATGCACATCCTCCAGCGCCGATAAAGTGTTTAGATTCATGTAGAATAACATTCTCATAGTCGCGTTTGTAACCACTCTGGGGTCAATACTCGATGTGCCTGACCCGGTCGCGAACAGTCTGTCACAGAAGTCACTCCGTTTTAAAACTTCCTACTCTACTGATACACTTGCTTGATTGACACGCATGCATCACCATACAGGACCTTCATTCGCCGATCAATTTCTACAGGTTTCACCCTTTCCCTGATGAATAAACGGTTAACAGAACGCCGCTCCTCTTTGGCGCATGTCAAAAGTGCAGTGACCATCTTTAAATTGTCTTTATGACGTCACCATTTTCGACTGCACTGTGTTGTCACGTGCTGAACACTCTTGACATCCTTAACAACAATATTGACAGGTCACAAGACAATGGCATGGTTATTGTAATTGCTATCACACTTTAAAGGTTTTCATTTGAAACCCCGTCTTGTATTCTGCCTCCCTGCAGACGTGAGATTCAGTGACGGCCTTGCGCGCCACACTAGTTTCTGAGCTTGGAGAAGGGAGGGACAACTCTACAGTACATTCTATGTGGAGGTGGTACTTCGGTTCCGGGAGGGGAGAAC
>JACEFZ010009173.1:1075000-1107500 GCA_014155875.1 Cepaea nemoralis
CTTTGATGTTGTACAGACTGAGAAAAATACGCCGTTAAAACTGTCTACACACGATCGGCATTTCTAACTGAGAAACAGGATACGTCGCGTCAAAATGTCTACCCCTGGTCGGGAATCTTTATGATGTGGGTTGTTCGAGAAACGAATAACAACGCCAAACGTCTGCCAGGGCGGTAGTAGCCTTTGAAGTGCTAGACGGAAAGTCTGGACAGACGCGGGATGGATTCTGTGATGTGGGGAATTCTGTGGTTCACAGACAGACTGTACTATTGATGTACGGGACAAAGAATTTCCCCAAATGAAAGCAAATTTGACGGTGGATTGACTCCAGTTAGTCTAGAACAGGAGGAGGAAACCAGATTCTGGAAGGATCAGCATCTAGACTTTTTGGTGACGTCACTCCAGCCCAATATAAAAAGCGTTGCGGTAAACAAGTGGAGTTAGTCGATCAAGATTTCTGAAGTGGGAAAGATAGGTGCAGTTTTCCGAGTTGTGTTCAATGAAAGAAACTAGGGTGTCAAATTGTTGATATTTATCGGCGGACATAGATCCAGTCTGTGATTGCCTAGTTTCGATTAGTAACCGGAATAGGCATATGGTAGGCTATTAATCATATCTAACTTAGAGTATGATTAGGAATAGAGTACAGTACTGTGCGGTGATATAATGTATTATAGGTGTGGTGATATAATGTATTATGATTAGTGATAGAATGTTCTATAAGTGCGGTGCTAGAAAGTATCATAGGAGCGTCGGCACTAGTATTCTATTGTGTGGCTTCAACTAGCTTGTGTGATATATCATTTTACTCAGGGAGTTGAAGACAATGTAGTGGAATAATAATTAGAGAGATTAAGGATGGTTGAGAGGGAGGAGAGGAATGTGAAATGGTAGGATCTTCCAGTAGTGCATCTGCTGGGTTTCTACCCGTTCGTTTATTCTTTCCTGGTGTTGCCATGTCTCAGATCATATGATGAGTTATTTGGCCGTTTGACAGAGATCGGATCTCTGTTATAGATCTGAGTGCTGCTATTGGCCTACACTCACCTAATTCCGGCCAGGACTGAGTTGCCCTCACCATAGTATTCTCTATTCTACAGGTTCCATTTACAGGTCCACGTATGTGTGCTATGATATTCGACAGTGAAGCTAGAACACAATTTAGAAGATGATGGCTCAGAATTTGAAGACAGAAGTTGTTGAGAGGCCGCTACATTGGGCTTATACCCAAGTTGGTTTGCGGGAACCTAGCTTCTGCTGAGCAGGACATGCTGATAAGATTTATGTTTAGCAAGTGATAGGTGTATCACTGAACAGTCAGAACATTGTATAAATACACTACTAATACCAGGAACATTCATACAAATTTATACTGATACCTAGAACATTCAGAGTGTGGTGTTAATATGGGGAATCTTTAAAACCAGTGACACTAGATCCATTAAGATTTCCCCAGTAACAGTGACAATAGGGTTATAATTTTCTGATTAACAATCAGTTAAATAACAGAGAAAATTCATAGTGTAAATCAGATTGAAGACTCTCATTAGACAGTGTTTGTCATGGGTGTCCAAGCATCCTAGTGGTTCAAGAGACAACGGAGGAAGTCTTCACGTGACCGGAGGAGCATCACCTTGGTGAGGTTGCTTGTCTGGAATACATGGTGCTAGTGTGTTCTCAGCACAGTGATGAGAATGACTATCCTCCTGAACACTGATCTTCTTCTTCTTCGTTCATCCGGAGTTTTTTTTCGGACGTGATTGCGTTGTGCCTATTTACAGCAGAGCTGCGTTCTTGCGCCGTTAGGCCGACACATCCGACTTCTGCGGGCATTTGTTGACCGGGTTAACCTTCCCGGGGATTTCTTAGGACGTTAGACTCTCACTGTTGTGGTGTTATCTCCCATCCCAGCTGGCCCATATAGAACAGCCAAAGGCATCCTGGTCGGCCCTCAAGGGAAGGCAGGGGCAGACCATGGGCATTCCCCGCCATCCAAGGAGGCTTCCATAATTGCAGAGCCATCACACACCGCTCTGGTACTGGGCTCACCCAAGGAATCGTCACGTCCTGCACATGGCTGCTTAGCCTCACTTCCGTATATTGGGCCTTCCGTTCACCATAGGCTGTTCTTCCAGAAGCCAGAAGAATGCAGTTTGCAGATGACATCCACACAGTGAGCTTTCGATTCGGACTTTCCACGTAATGGATTTGCTATCCAAGCAATATTCCATTTCATGCCTCTGGGAGGCTTGTGTAACCGACATGCCTGTGGTAATGAAGTGTGGCAGTCTAAATACTTCTTCATGTACATTTAAATGTCAACCTGAATACAGTTAAAGTAAGCTGCAGTCGACTTGAGCTTGTTGATATCTCCATAGAGCTTGTCCTCGAATGAAGCAGGTGTGGGCCAAAATATCTTTCTCTGTTCTGCATATATTGGGCACTCTTGCAGCAAATGTTTAGCTGTCATTTTACCAGTTCCACAATTACATTCATCTGTATCTCCTATCTTTAGTTTGTTGAACAAGTGGTATTTCAACCTGTTGTGTCCTGTGCGGAGTCTGAAGATTGCTACTTGTTCTCTTCGGTCGAGTTTGTAATATGCATCATCCTTCTGGTGGCCTGGATGCTCTGATTCCCATTTGGTTCTATAAGTGCTTTTTATCAACCTCTTTGCCTCATTATAGGTTATGTCTATGTCAGGCTGTGGTAGTCGTCCGCCCTCTTTTGCCAGTCTGTCAGCCTCTTCATTTCCAGGTATACTGCAATGTGATGGTATCCACTGTATTACAACTTTTTTGGATTTCTGGCATAGACCATGGAGTGATGCTCTTAGGTCAGCTATTTCTGTGCTGTTATTGCTCTTCAGTATTGAGACAGCTGACTTTGCATCTGTAAAGATAGCTATTTGCGTATCTTTATTTTCCTCCATCAAGAGCATTTCTGCTGCGGTTTTCAGAGCCTCTACCTCCGCTTTGAAGTTACTTGAAAACTTTCCAGTTGCCACTGCATGTGTTTTTTTTCACTCCATTTTTTAAATTTAGGAGAATTCCTCCTCCTCCATTCTCTACTGAATTTTTGGCTGATCCATCTGTATATGCATGGGTCCAATTCCTGCTTGGGTAATGTTCTTTTATATAGTTTAGGGTTATTTCTCTTCTTTCGGTTTCATGCTGTGTTCTTTTTTTCAATACCAGGAATGTTTTCTATCATCTCAGGCAGTAGCTGCTGTCTCCAAGCTGGGAACTTGTCTGCATTGTAAATGGGTTTGACTGTTGATATGTTAAGTATGGGATCTGCCCTAATCTTTCGTTTTGCAGTTTCTACAAAGTTGCTACGCTTCAGTCTTCCCTTTCCAAAACCACTAAACCTTTTATACATAGGGTGGTCTGTCAATCTTCTAAATTTTTCAGCTTGTTGCTGGGCTCTGCTATCTCTTCTATCCTGCATTGGTTGTAAACAAGTGATCTTTTCTAGTTCATTAATAGGCGTTGTCTTCAGGCTTCCAGTTATGATTCGCATTCCTTGGTTTTGGACTCTACTTATTTTGTTAAAGTTTGACTTAGCTGCTGTTGCCCAAGCTGCAATGCCATATTCCAGTACTGGCCTCACCCGTCCAGTATATAACTTCTTGAGAACTTTCTCATCTGCTCCCCACGTTGTACCAGCAAGCTTTTTCATGATTGCCATTCTTTGCCTTGCTCTTGTTCGATTTTTCTCAACCTGTGTCTTCCATGTCAGGCGACGATCAAAGGTGACTCCTAGATAGTTTGGATTTTCTTCATGGCGCAATATTTTTCCATTCAATACCAGCTTAGGTTGCTGAGTTTTAGTTGAGAGGGAGAATACTGTGCATGTTGTTTTCTCCTCACTTATCTTCACTAGCCATGATTTTGACCAGTCCTCTAGCGCTAATAGGGCTTGCTGTATTCTGCTGTTAGCTGTACTAATATATTCTTCAGATGTCCATATGGCAAGGTCATCTGCAAAGGATGATGTGTGTACTCTGGCTGGAAAATTTTCCGTGATGTCGTTTATATATGCTAGGAATAATGTTGGTGAAAGAACTCCTCCTTGGGGGACACCTTGCTCCAACAGCATCATTTTGCTGGTTTGTCCTTGTACTTTTGTCCTGGCAGTTCTGTTCTCAAGGTAGTGGCTGATCCATTTGTACATTTTCCCGCAAACATGCATTTTTTGCAGTTTTACTTTCAGTCCTTCCTTCCATACTTTATCAAATGCTTTTTCTAAATCTATCCAGACTGCTAGTGTGTGCTTTTTCTCTTGGAAGGCATCCTCTATTTCCTGAGCTATATAGGTTATTTGATCTTCAGTAGATCTGTACTTTCTGAATCCTGCTTGGTGAGGTGTTAAGAGTTGGTTTTCTTCCAGATGCCATGTTAGCCTGCCATTGATAATGCGTTCCATTAATTTTCCTACACAGCTAAGAAGACTGATAGGTCGATAGCCATTTGGTTCTTCCAGGTCTTTTCCTTTCTTTGGGACTGGTATTAGTATAGCTTCCTTCCATGCCTGTGGGACTATTCCCCTCTTCCAGCTGTAATTTAGGACTGCTAGTAGTTTCTTTTTTGCCTTAGTGCCTAGTCCTATTAGCATTTCATTTGTGATTCCATCCTTTCCTGGTGATGTCTTCTTTTTTAGGGTATTCATTGCCTGTTCCATTTCTTCCATTGTTAGATTTGCCATCATATATTCTGCTGCTGTCTCTGTATATGTATGATGTATCTGTTTATCTTTGATTGCTTTCTTCTGTTCGGCTGTAATATCAATGTGGTTTGCACTGGCATAGTGTTCCATTAGTGCATTTGCAGCCTTTTTTCCTGTAAGCAAGGCATTTCCTTGTTTAATTGTTATTTGTTTGTTTCTAGGTCCTTCATTGTTCATGGCTTTCACTAGTTTCCATAGTTTGTTTCCATCCCTGTCAAAATTCAGGTTTTCTGTTTTTTTCCTCCAACAATCTCTTGTTGTTTGATTTACTGTTCTTTTATATTTTGCTGAGATGGCTTTGAGAGAGATGTTCGCTTCAGTTGTTTGTTCTCTCTCTGCGGTCTTCCTAGCATCTTCAACTTTGTCCTCCAAAATTTGTAGTTCCTCAGTCCAGTATGGTTTGTAATTTTTCCTCGCTCCTCTTGGTATAGACTCAGTGGCCGCCTGTATTATTGCTCTGTTTAGACTTTCCACCATTTGCTTCATGTTGCCATATCGTGTATTTATGTTTTCACAATATTTGTCTGTTAGTATGGAAAATCTGTCCCAATCTGCTCGTTTGTAATTCCAGCGGGGCAAAGGCTTTTGCTCCTGTGGAACATACTCCATATTTATTACAAGCTTGATTGGTCTGTGGTCACTACCTGCTAATTGGTCAAGCACATGGCGATCGATTTTGTGGAGGATGTCTCCTGTGCAGAAAGCTAAGTCTGGAGTAGAAGTGGTAATCCATCTTCTGGAGTAGAAGCTCGGTGTGTCATCCGCTTTGTTGAGTAGATGTAGATTTGAGTCTATTTCCCAGTCCTCCACTTCATCTCCTCTTTTGTCAGTATCTGGGTATCCCCATCTTTCTGAGCGGCTATTAAAGTCTCCTACAACAATGCAATTTGTGTCAGTTATTTTCATGTTTGAGAGTGTGAGATCCTTATCTGCCGGGCTATACAGATTGTAAATTCTTATTTTCACGTCCTTTATCATTATATCAACACCTATAATTTCCGTTTGGTTGTCAGAGATCACAGATACTTCGCTGCAAGGTATTGTATTTCGTGTAAGTATTACAACTCCTCCTTTGTGTCCTTCGCGGTCGAAACGTGTGGCCTGATATCCCTCGACTGAAAATGTGCGATTGGCGTTGAGGTGTGTCTCTTGAATGCATGCCACATCTATTCTATCTTTATGAAGACGCTGTGTTAGGTCGGCTTTCTTGTTATAAACTCCTTCGGCATTCCATTGTAGTATGTTGAGAGTCCGGGGTGTTTGGTCAATAGCTCTTAACCTACTCCTCTGTGCCTTGACTCCACAGCACAGGGGAAGGTGACCACCAGTAGTCATGGGTGGACCCCCTCGAGGCAGGGGGCCCGGCACTATCACCGCCTGATGGGACTTCACGGGATTAGCACCATAACGATTAATTTTCATCTGTGGCATCATGAAATGATAAAGTTACGTTGCACTTCTTTGTCAAGCCTGTGGCTCAATACATCCGATTTCGATAAGCATTTGTTCGGGATGCTTTCCCTAGCCTTTGACTGTCCCCAGTCTACCTACAAGGCAGCAGGTTTGTACGTCTCTTCGTCTGGTCCCTCTCCCTTGACCTGTCTGACATGGGTGACCCTACCAGTAGCTGTGCTACCGTCGGCATAGCTCTTGGGGTCTCATTGGGACGCGCAAGCCCCTCTACCTCGTCAAGGTGGACGCACGGCAGAGGGGGAACACTGATCTGAGTCTATATACACTTTAGAGTACACGTCACACATTCTATACCTCACACACACACACACACACACACACACACACACACACACTTCTCCTACATATACTCTTTGCTTTAATAAATTTCTTGTTTTTATTTGTTGAAGCTAGAGTTGTCAAGTATGTTATGTTGGGGAAGAATGAGATGGGGCATTATCCAGGAGTGAGTAAGAGTGAGAAGAAAGTGTCTTCAGATTGGGAGAGTGTTGTGGACGGAGTCTGCTGGATATCTCCAGGATAGAGATATTGAATTAAAACAAATGTGGGTGTTGATTCCCCTCACTCCAGGGACAACCCTAAGGTGGTAGAGAAGAACAAGTAACTACTACGACATTCATTCTTTACACATACGACAGAGGCAGACCAAGAGAAATGATGCTGGACGGATTGAGACGGTGGCGTGGAGGAATATCATCAACAGAGTTGATCCAGAACACCAAAGACCGAGATCTGTGGAGAGCCATGAACACCTACGCCAGCCGGCACGGCACTTGATGATGATGATGATGATAATCAGGATATGAACCCAGCACTCAATAATCCTGAAGCGACCGCCTTACCACTAAACCACATCCCCACCCACCTCGTATACACATGCGCACAAACAATGGATGACACATAGTTTCTCCGCGTATCTATTATTACCCAGCCTACCCCCCCCCCCCCCCCCCCCCCCCCCCCCCCCTCCTCCTATGTGGAATATCTTATAAGGAGACCCTCTCGCGTGTAGTATGTTGTCAACGGTCGTTCTCACGACAAAGCTGGGGAACCTGGTTTGCTGGTAGCGCCGGGGATTCGCGCGGCACTTGTAGTTCCCGCTTCATGCTTGACCGACTGGCAGGTTTAGTAAGCATCGTGTCATATGTACATGGATAGGGGCGAAGCTTTAGGGGGATGATATACACGTTGTGCACGGCAACTATACCTGGGTAGGGTGGCTGAATTCAGCAAGTGCAGACTGCCTTCTCAAACAGTACAAAAGGATTGGAACTTTAAATTTTGCCTAACAGAAGTCATGGTGGAGAGCAATATCTTTTTCTGAACTTGAAATAATAATAATAATAATAATAATAATAATAATAATAATAATAATAATAATAATAATAATGCCCACAGATTACAAAAGATGGATTTAAAAAATGAATTGCACCGGGTTTTATTTCAAATGACCCGGATCTCTTTCCGCAGGGCGGCTTGCGGAAAGCGTCGCACAAAGCACGGACGCCGTAGATCCGGCGACGACTCCCCCCCCCCTCCCAGGCGTTTCCTAGAAAATTGCACTCATGAACTGAACGACATAAGCAGTAATCGAACCCACAACCTTCGTAGGGCGAGGCAGGCGGCGCCACCACATCGCCAGGGAGTGCCTCTTGCATGGACTCACGCGGATAGACTGTCCCAGACATGATGGGGTGCGACCTCACGAGCCAACCCGTCCGCTGCCTTCAACAGCACAACAGGTTCCAACTCATCGCGAACAAGGAAAAGCCATACCGAAGACTATAAATACACCACTGTCATTTACTGCCTATAGGCTGAGGAGGCAGGGTAAACGAGACCGAATCTGGAATTTTCTTTTGAAAATTGGAATTGGAAATGGAATTACTGCCTATCGTACTATCCGGTGTGGGACATGGAGGTTTTGAGCCTCAGGAATTAAGGCCGCCTGGCTAGTGCAGTCGCCGCGAACTGTGCAGGTTAGAGTTTACTTTTTGCTCCCGACAGAAAACCCCGAAATAAACCACTAATAGTTAAAAACACAGAGACAATATAACCAATCTTGGTTAGGGCTAACTCGATCTAACGATCTATTCTAACGAGGTGGCCAACCCAGTTGACCTTCTGTCTTTCAATAACTGTGGCATATAGTGTTGATCCCAATCTCTGATAATATCATGTCTTATTCGGTCTCAGATAATAGAGTCGGCAGTTCGCCTCAAGCATCTCATCTCACATGTGTTGATTTAAGGACAGAGTATCAAAACTAAAAAAAAAAAAAAAGCAACAACAACAAAGGACCTCAATTCTCAATTATAACCGTCACTGCAGACGCCAGTTGAACGAGGATGCATCCCCCCCCCCCCTTTTCCGTAAATATTGGATTGAATTGGATTAAAAACAGTAACGGAGGAAAATCATATTCAAGGGTGACACAATTAGGAGTTAGCGCAGATCAATAAAACCTTGTTCTGGTAGAGTTCACACATATCAAAACTATTTAATAATACCTAGGTCTGGTAGAGTTTACACGTATCAAAAATATTTAATAATACATCGGTTTGACAGAGTACACACATATCAAATATTCTCAATACCCGGGAAGGCTAACCTGGATAACAAACGCCCGCTAAAGTCGGATGTGTCGGCCTAAGGGCGCAAATAAAACAGGCACAACGCAAAAACGTCCGAGTGAGAGTATAATGTCCTTCGAAGCACCCAGGAAGGTAACCCCGTCAACAAACACCTGCAGAATTTCCGAACCGAAAGCTCGCTGAGTGGATGTCGGCTGCAGACTGACCGTTCCTGGTTTGCGTGGGGAGCGGCCTGTGGTGAACGAAATGCCCAATATACGGAAGTGAGGAAATGAAGCCGCCATGCGCAGGCCGTGACGATTCCTTGTATGAGCTCAGTAGCAGAGCGCTATATGTCGACTCTGCAATTATGGAAGCCTCCTTGGATGGCGGGGAATGCTCATGGTCTGCCCCTGCCTTCTCTTGAGGGTAGTTCACCGTGATGACTTTGGCCGTTCTAAATTGACCAGCTGAGAAGTGGACGACACCACAACAGTGAGGGAAAACAAAAACTCCGGAAGAAAGCAGCAGCAGCAGCAGCAGAAGAAGAAGAAGAAGAAGAAGAAGAAGAAGAAGAAGAAGAAGAATATTCAATAATACCTAGGTCTAGTACAGTTCAAACGTATCAGATACTTTCAACGTAGACGAGTTCAAAGTCCACATATTTACAACCGGGTTGCCAATGGAATGGTTCACACCTACAACCTGTGACATTTGCAGCAGAAGATGGAGCATTTATAGTTTCGGAATGTTATGATATCGATACTTCAATGAATGAATGAATGAATGAATGAATGAATGAATGAATGAATCAATCAATCAATCAATCCTTTAAATACTGTAACCACTAACTTCTAAAATCAGTTTGCGGTGTTCATCTGCTTCTTAAAGGGCTACTTTATTATTCAAATAATAATGTTAATGTGCTTAGGATTTACAACTGCGGCTTTCCATTACCTCCCGTCGGTATGTTTACGGTTTAGCTTCGATAACCGAGACTAACATTGTAAGGCAGCAGTGACAGCGCCATACAAACACACATGC
Organism: Cepaea nemoralis; assembly: GCA_014155875.1. Classification (NCBI taxonomy): domain Eukaryota; kingdom Metazoa; phylum Mollusca; class Gastropoda; order Stylommatophora; family Helicidae; genus Cepaea; species Cepaea nemoralis. Next base: position 1,084,819 of record JACEFZ010009173.1, read on the forward strand.
AAACAAACATGCCTTCGTGTGTATTACGTTCACAATCAATTCTAATCAACACCCACTGCAAGAACTCCCCACGACGCACCCGGGGATCGAAACGCCCACTTTGAAAATGATTGCTTTCTATCGTAACACAGAGTCCGTAATTAGTATACAGGGGTTAGCTCGATCTTCAGAATGGGTGGAAAGGAAAACCAGACTCCTAACGAACGACTCCCATTTGGCTTCACCTTCTAGTGTTGAGCACTGGAATTGCTACCGAGATGTCCAGGCTAATGGACTCTAATTCTCAAGGGTGGGTGGGATCCAGCTGGATAAATTCTCCAGGAGAATAATTCGTCAGGTGTACTTCTTGGAGTGGTAATATGAATAGCGACTTCATCACGATGGTGTGTGGGGTACAAGTCGGAACTCATTCTAGCACTACGTCAAAATCCTAACGCTGAAAGGCAAGCATGAGAAGAGGTGAAGACTTAGACCAGTGGTTCCCAAGCTTTTTAAGCCGAGGGCCATATCTACTATTTGCGGTAGTTAAGCGGGCCACAACGTTATAAAATTATAAAAGTCGTGCAGTATCATTCTTACCCTTTCTTAACTTTCGTCAATAAACTTCTAAAACTTTAAAGGCAGTCAGTGTCAGTACTATACTGCGGTAATTTTTTTGGTTTCAAATCAAAAGTTAATTTAACAATAAATCTTAAATCAATTTCGAAAATCGCTATTAATGTAATTAATTTACAATTGTTACTGTTCTTCATAACCAGTTACTTAAGTTCAGATGCCAGATGCCTGGGCACAAATCTGCCGTGCCCAAAGTCATAATTATAGCTAGGTTACTGTCGATAAGTCTGGAACGTTACTTATTTTTTATAACGATCACTGCGGAAAATGACTGCTCGCAACTGTAAGTCGAACCAAAACGACAAATGTATCTCTGGGCGAATGAAGTGTTCAAATTGTTCGACAGGCAATATTCACCAGAATGAAATCATATGATCAGCTGAAAGTGAAGCTGGCAGCTCCAGAAATTTACATCTCAGTGCAGAATTGCATTTCAAATCAATTACTTCGTGCTGAAGGTTTTGCTGAAATTGACAGACCTTGGCATCAGGAAATACGAATGGATTTATGAAGAGGGCAACATTATCCTCGTCTATTGTGAACTCTTGAAATCTCAACTGAAACGTTGCCTCGCGTACCACTTTCTGACAGCTGGTGGGCCACAAGTGGCCCGCGGGGGCATGGTTTCGGAATCTCTGACTTAGACTCTTATACACCGCACCCCTTTGACTTAGCCAAGCACAAATACGACGGCATTAGTTCAGTGTATGCATGTGGGTACAATGTTCGCTATGGATTTTATCGAAAGTCAGAGAACCAGGTGGTTTGGTCATGTAACAAGGCTACCGTAAGCAGCAAACCCCAGATAGCATTGACACATATACACGGAAACAGAGAAAGGGGCAGATTCACAAGCGATTGATTTGGGGAGGAGGAAAAGCAGCACCTTGTACATCGTTTACACAGGGACCTTGTTAAGAAATATTTTCCTAACCTGACGCCCAAAGGCATAATAGAGGTAATTAGAGGAGGAGGAGATGGAAGAAGAAGAGGAAGAAGAGAAAGAAGCATCGATAAGTAAAAGAAAAATAATGCTTCGTCTGACATATATTCTCGTGAGGCGTCATCAGTCTAGTGACCACGTGAAGTCGTTTCCCCGCTGATTGACTAAGATCGATCACTGCCAATCACGATAGAATCACTAGATGACTAGCAGAGTCTGAAAGAACTACATGTGGCCCCAAAAGTCCTTTAAAGATAGTGCTCGGAGGGAAGAAATAAGGGTCCAGCAAGCGAAGACAACATCTGTCCTTTCGACTTCTAAAACATTCATTGTACAACATAAGAGAGGATGACTTAACGATCATAACAACAATCATCATCATCATCATCATCATCATCATCATCATCATCATCATCATCATCATCATCATCATCCGAGTAGTTAGTTCTTAGACTGGCTTTGAAGTCATCATCATCATCATCTCATCTGGTTCCTCTTGTACCTTGTGGTGTCGAGGTGAAGCACAAACAGCGGGTGAATGCCCATTTATGGGTTTCATATATCGAGACCTCCATAGACTCTGTTATTCTCTCTGTCTATCGTTTATATGGTCGGCCTCTTCTTCTAATTCCATTTGGCCTATACATCATTGGGTTGTCCACCTGTGATGGTGGAGACTCGGCGTCGGGATCTTCCTTAGCAGCACTCTTGTGTGTTGTACGTATTTTATTACTATAAAAAAAATAGTAGGAGCTTCCCCTGGACAATGGTTTGTGGATTGGGACAAATAGAACTACAAAAATTAGATTATTAAGAGCATGCATCTTTCCTGTTGAAACATACATCTGTGAGACCTGGACACTTACTAAACAAAGCTGAACAGCGCATAAATGCCTTTGAATATAAATGTTATAGACGAGTTCTAAGAATATCTTGGATAAAGAAAAGAACACGTGCATCCATACTTCAGGGGCTGAATATTGAAGGCTGGCTACTAAAGAGAAGATGGGTGCAGGATGTGGCGGATGATCTCCAGATGGGTGTTTCGGACTCGGGACAACTTGTTTATGACCGAGAGTTTTTTCAGAAGGTTGTTATGGGAGCGAGGTTCTGCAAAGGACATGCTACTGATTGAATGAATGAATGAATGAATGAATGAATGAATGAATGAATGAATGAATGAATGACTCTCACAGACGTATGTTTCAACAGGAAAGATGCATGCTCTTAAAAATCTAATTTTTGTAGTTCTATTTGTCCCAATCCACAATTTATTCAGTGTTTTAATTTCTGAAGAGCAAAAGTATGGGATAAGATATACATCTGCTAATTAATTAAATTACAATGCGCTATGTCTAACCCCAGAATTGTACATGTTCGGACAGTTGTTGACATTTCACATACTGTGTGTTTTATCTTTTCAATTTGTAAAACAAGAATAACTCAACCTGAAATACCTGTAAATATATATTTACTGACAAAATGATACACAGTCGAGAATTTGACTAAAAACTTACCTTCAAAACAAGTAATGGATAAACAAGTAACGTTCTAGTATTCAACAGGTTGGAATGTTACATTCGCCAGAACACACCGTATCATACAGGCGCCAAATGTAATTACACCTCACCTGGTTGGAGTGTCACTGCTACGTGGGAACTTCAAGGCACGATCGTCACCCTCCCCTGGTTTTTGATTCAGGCCGAGCCTAAATATCTTGTTGTGATATGTTGAAAGTGCGTAGCCAGGTATTTTCGTGGGGTATGTAAATTTTGGGCTCACGTGGTTGGACGGGCGTGGCAGCATTGTTTTAGGATGAACTGTAAGGATGACGCTTATTTCCGTACTGTAGTAGTTGGTGGTGTATGTAGACAGACACGATAGAACTGTCTATGACAGTGGAGTTATAGTGATGTAGTTTCTGGATGTGGCATCATTCTTTTAAGGTGTACTGTAAGGAAAACCTCATTCAGTGGTGTATGTCTGTTGGTAGAGGAGATGTAGTTTCTGGATGTGGCATCATTCTTTTAAAGTGTACGGTAAAGAAAACCTCATTCAGTGGTGTCTGTCTGTTGGCAGAGGAGTTGTTTCTGTGAGTGTCATCATTATTTGAAGGTGTACTGTAGGGAAAACTTCATTCAGTGGTGTCTATCTGTTGGCAGAGCAGTTGTTTCTGTGAGTGTCATCATTATTTGAAGGTGTACTGTAGGGAAAACCTCATTCAGTGGTGTCTGTCTGTTGGCAGAGGAGTTGTTTCTGTGAGTGTCATCATTATTTGAAGGTGTACTGTAGGGAAAACCTCATTCAGTGGTGTCTGTCTGTTGGCAGAGCAGTTGTTTCTGTGAGTGTCATCATTATTTGAAGGTGTACTGTAGGGAAAACCTCATTCAGTGGTGTCTGTCTGTTGGCAGAGGAGTTGTTTCTGTGAGTGTCATCATTATTTGAAGGTGTACTGTAGGGAAAACTTCATTCAGTGGTGTCTATCTTTTGGCAGAGCAGTTGTTTCTGTGAGTGTCATCATTATTTGAAGGTGTACTGTAGGGAAAACTTCATCCAGTGGTGTCTATCTGTTGGCAGAGCAGTTGTTTCTGTGAGTGTCATCATTATTTGAAGGTGTACTGTAGGGAAAACTTCATTCAGTGGTGTCTATCTGTTGGCAGAGCAGTTGTTTCTGTGAGTGTCATCATTATTTGAAGGTGTACAGTAGGGAAAACTTCATCCAGTGGTGTCTATCTGTTGGCAGAGGAGTTGTTTCTGTGAGTGTCATCATTATTTGAAGGTGTACTGTAGGGAAAACTTCATTCAGTGGTGTCTATCTGTTGGCAGAGCAGTTGTTTCTGTGAGTGTCATCATTATTTGAAGGTGTACTGTAGGGAAAACTTCATTCAGTGGTGTCTATCTGTTGGCAGAGCAGTTGTTTCTGTGAGTGTCATCATTATTTGAAGGTGTACTGTAGGGAAAACTTCATCCAGTGGTGTCTATCTGTTGGCAGAGCAGTTGTTTCTGTGAGTGTCATCATTATTTGAAGGTGTACTGTAGGGAAAACTTCATCCAGTGGTGTCTATCTGTTGGCAGAGCAGTTGTTTCTGTGAGTGTCATCATTATTTGAAGGTGTACTGTAGGGAAAACTTCATCCAGTGGTGTCTATCTGTTGGCAGAGCAGTTGTTTCTGTGAGTGTCATCATTATTTGAAGGTGTACTGTAGGGAAAACTTCATCCAGTGGTGTCTATCTGTTGGCAGAGCAGTTGTTTCTGTGAGTGTCATCATTATTTGAAGGTGTACTGTAGGGAAAACTTCATTCAGTGGTGTCTATCTGTTGGCAGAGCAGTTGTTTCTGTGAGTGTCATCATTATTTGAAGGTGTACTGTAAGGAAAACTTCATTCAGTGGTGTCTATCTGTTGGCAGAGCAGTTGTTTCTGTGAGTGTCATCATTATTTGAAGGTGTACTGTAGGGAAAACCTCATTCAGTGGTGTCTGTCTGTTGGCAGAGGAGTTGTAGTTTCTGGGTGTCAGCATGAGTATTGTTTTAGAGTGAACTGTAGGAAGGAAATAGCTTACTTTTGTGTGCATCTCTCTTTCTAAGTGCATTCAGGGACTAGGATGGCCAGCTCTGTTCTTCTTGGCATTCTACCATCTCCTTACAGCACTACGCTTATCCACCCAAGCCTTCTTCACCTCGAAATTCCACCAAGGTGGCTGCTCCCAGCTTTTTTTCCTGCCCTGAAGCTTTCTGCGCTTATCACGTCTTATTTTACTCACCACATCTTGCCCTGTACTGTCATACTGGAAAGTCTTGACCGTTAGCTTGTTCTGCCTGGTTCTGCCTTTCTTCACCAATATGCTGCAATGGTGGTGGTCGCTGCCGCGGTGTCCTAGGACACCCCATCTACACACAGTAGTGAGTGAAGGAGAAACCAGCGCCAGATCAATAGCACTGTCCTCATCGCCTGGACGGCTTGCTGTCCTGGTGACACAGCCACTGTTGATACAAACCAGGTCAATTGTTTCAAGTGCAGTCTCGAACCCCTCCCTCTGTGTGTTGGAGGAAATGTTTCCCCATGATCTGCCTTTAGCGTTGAAATCGCCACATTAAATAACATTCCTCTGGTGACCTAATATGTCACTTAAGCACTGCCACTTCTGGGAATCCATACTCGCGTTGCGGGCATAAACATTAACCAACACGAATGGTAGACTGGATTGAACTCTCAACGTCTGTATTTGTATATCGTCACTGTCCCAACTGGACATGTCTAGCTCTGACGCCACCATGCTGTCGCGAACGAGAATCGCCGTTCCCAGATGTCGTCTGCTGTAGAAACATTTGAAGCCGGCAATTCGGAGTAGCTGATCGCCCAGTCTAGTCTCCCGGAGCGCTACAATGTCATTCCTGTATAATAGAGCCCCGTTGTTTTACGCTGGCGCAGTTCCAATACAGAATACGGTGAAATTATGGTGAAATATGGCTGTCCACAAAAGTTTGTCCAAATAGTGCGGTTATTTCATGATGGTATGCAGGCAAGAGTACAGGAAAATGGTGAACTGTCTGAGCCCTTTCCCGTCACCAATGGAGTGAAGCAAGGATGTGTCCTGGCACCAACACTGTTCAACCTCATGTTTTCAGCTATGCTGATGAATGCCTTCGAGAACGACAACATTGGAATAGACATCAACTACCGTATGGGTGGAAACTTATTCAATCTCAGAAGGCTGAAAGCTAAAACCAAAACTACCAGTGACACCGTCAGAGAGCTCCTGTTTGCTGATGATTGCGCTTTATATGCCAACTCAGAGGCAGACATGCAACACAATGTTTCAGCTTTCTCACATGGGCTCAATGTCAACTTGGAGAAACTGTAGTTATGTGCCTGCCAGCTCCAGGGATTAATCACACTGTGCCGAATATCACAGTGAACGGTCATAGACTAAGTGTTGTGGACAAATTCACCTATCTTGGCAGCACTGTGTCACAAACTGCCACAATTAATGGCGAAGTGAATGCAAGAATCTCCAAGGCCAGCGCAGCCCTTTGGCAGACTGTACAAGAATGTGGGACAGAAATGGAATAAGCCTGCAAACAAAGCTGAAAGTCTACAAATCAGTTGTATTATCCACACTGCTATATGCTTGTGCATCCTGGATTGTTTACCATCGACACGCTAAGAAACTAAACCACTTCCTTCCACACAGTCTGCCTTAGGAAGCTATTGAAGATTAAATGGCAAGACAAGATCCCAGACACTGAAGTTCTAGGAAGAGCGTCAATGCCCAGTATCCACACTCTACTAATGAAGAATCAGATTCGCTGGGCTGGTCACTTAACTCGCATGCCAGATCATAGGCTCCCTACACGAATTATTTTTACGGCAAGCTGCTTTGTGGTAAACGCTCCCAAGGCGGCCAGAGGAAACGCTTTAAAGACACTGTGAAGATCTCACTAAAAGCTTTTGAGATTCATCATGACACTTGGGAGACTGCTGCCAAAGACAGAAATTCGTGGCGTACATTATTACATAAAGGTGCAGTCACTTGTGAAGCAAACAGGACTGCGTGAGCTGTGAAGAAAAGGCAAGACAGAAAAACCACTGCAGGAAATCCTCCTCCAGAAAAGTCAAGCATTCTTTGCTCACATTGTAAAAGAACATTTCGAGCCAAAATAGGCCTTATCAGCCATCTTAGAACTCACGACTCCACACTTTCAATCCCACTGGATGAAATGAATGGTCTTCATCATTCCGCATGGACAAAGAGCATGCTGACAGACATGCGGAGGACTGTCTGATGGCAGAGGGGATGTAATTTCTGGGCGTGGCTGCATGGTGTAGCTTGATCCGCAGGGAATGAGCTAACTGACGTACGATAGCAGTTAGTGGTGCATGACAATGGGGATTTACTTTCCGGGTGTGGCAACATTTGCAGAACGACGTTCTCATCCGGCTAGCTGGAAAGACTTTTTCCAGTTTAATTTCCTCATACACTTTAACGTACATGTTCCTTAACCTTTAACACCTTTGTGCAGTCGAATCTTGTCTCTTATCCCAGGAGCCTCATCTTTTAGATTCTATTCTTCTTGGGGCCTCTTCTATCAGGACCCGCATCTTTTATGAGCCTTTTCTTTTTGACGCCTCTTGTTCTAGATTCCTTTTCTTCCGTAAAGCCTAATCTTCCAGTAGCTTCTTTTTCCGGGTGTCTCTTTTTATTCTGGGAACCCCTTCTTCCATGTGCCTTTTCTTCTAGAAACCTCTTCTTCAAAAGCCGCATGCCTTTCCTTAAAGAGGTTAAAGACTGGAGGATAGGTGTCATTGAATTGGATTTGATCTCACTTGGCTCAGTATCACTCCCCAGAACCATGTCGTCTATTAATGTTCTAAGTCACGGTAGTGCTTGAGATGATCAAAGTATTTGCATTTCAGAGACAAGATGATGTTTATGAGCCGTTGATGTCGCTTCAATGTTCATATCTATTAGAATGCCAGTATTTTATTTCCATCCTGATCCGTGGTATTCTCAGAACTTGTGTGTGTGTGGTAACATTTCCATCTTGATCCATGGTATTCTCGGAATGTTTCTGTGTGTGTGTGTGTGGTAACATTCCATCTTGATCCATGGTATTCTCAGAACTTGTGTGTGTGTGGTAACATTCCCATCTTGATCAGTGGTATTCTCAGAACTTGTGTGTGTGTGGTAACATTCCCATCTTGATCCGTGGTATTCTCTGAACTTGTGTGTGTGTGTGATAACATTTCATCTTGATCCGTGGTATTCTCAGAACTTGTGTGTGTGGTAACATTCCCATCTTGATCCGTGGTATTCTCAGAACTTGTGTGTGTGTGGTAACATTCCCATCTTGATCCGTGGTATTTTCAGAACTTGTGTGTGTGTGTGTGTGTGTGTGTGTGTGTGTGTGTGTGTGTGTGTGTGGTAACATTCCCATCTTGATCCGTGGTATTCTCAGAACTTGTGTGTGTGTGGTAACATTCCCATCTTGATCCGTGGTATTCTCAGAACTTGTGTGTGTATGGTAACATTCCATCTTGATCCGTGGTATTCTCAGAACTTGTGTGTGTGTAGTAACATTCCATCTTGAACCGTGATATTCTCAGAACTTGTGTGTGTGTGTTTGTGGTAACATTCCATATTGATCCGTGGTATTCTCAGAACTTGTGTGTGTGTGGTAACATTCCATCTTGATCCATGGTATTCTCAGAACTTGTGTGTGTGTGGTAACATTCCATCTTGATCCATGGTATTTTCAGAACTTGTGTGTGTGTGGTAACATTCCATCTTGATCCGTGGTATTCTCAGAACTTGTGTGTGTGTGGTAACATTCCATCTTGATCCATGGTATTCTCAGAACTTGTGTGTGTGTGGTAACATTCCATCTTGATCCGTGGTGTTCTCAGAACTTGTGTGTGTGTGGTAACATTCCATCTTGATCAGCGGTATTCTCAGAACTTGTGTGTGTGTGGTAACATTTCATCTTGGTCCGTGGTATTCTCAGAACTTGTGTGTGTGGTAACATTCCATCTTGATCCGTGGTATTCTCGGAATGTTTCTGTGTGTGTGGTAACATTCCATATTGATCCATGGTATTCTCGGAATGTTTGTGTGTGGTAACATTTCCATCTTGATCCATGGTATTCTCAGAATGTTTGTGTGTGGTAACATTTCTATCTTGATCCATGGTATTCTCAGAATGTTTGTCTGTGTGATAACATTTCCAGTCTCGATTCGTGGTATTCTAAGAATGTTTGTATGTGGTAACATTTCCATCTTGATCCATGCTATTCTCAGAATTTGTCTGAATCACCCAAAAAAAAAACAAAAACAAACAATCAAACAAACAAACAAACGAGAAGTAGATTGTGAGCTTTACTAAAACACGACAACAAGAGGCAAATTGGACGTTGCGGCCAAAGCCTTCGTCAGCACAGGACAAACAAATACAAACCGACACAAACCTACATGAAACACACTATGACAATATAAAACTAATTAAAGGTACTTAAAGGTACTTCAGAATTTGTCTGTGTGATAACATTTCCAATCTCGATCCGTGGTATTCTAAGAATGTTTGTATATGGTAACATTTCCATCTTGATCCATGGTATTCTCAGAATGTTTGTGTGTGTGGTAACATTCCTATCTTGATCCATGGTATTCTCAGAATGTTTGTGTGTGTGTGGTAACATTCCCATCTTGATCCATGGTATTCTCAGAATGTTTCTGTGTGGTAACATTTCCATCATGATTCATGGTATTCTCAGAATATTTGTGTGGTAACATTCTACTTGAAATGACACCCGTCTTACTGTCATAGGTTGGTAGCTAGTACAGTAAGCAGACGCGCCAAGAACTGCTCTATGGCAGTACAGATGTGGTGTCTGAGGAAAATACAAAGAGTACAAGCTACAGAGGGGGAGCTACATCTGGGAGTACTCCGAAAAGCAGATGAAAATCGTGATTACATTAGAAAAATTAGATGTAGACAATTAAGACGTTTCAGAAATATTACAGAAAAAGAAATAAGTTTGTGGGAAAAGAAACAAGTGGAAGGTACATAGACAACGACGTAGTCAAACTGTACAACTGGACAACGAACAGACAGCAGACCGGAGACTCTCGGGAGTGTGTGATAGGACGGAATACATCCCATTGGGCATTGAGGTTGGAGTCTTTTGACGATCAAATACGAGGGGGCTTCAAGTGAAATCCTTAAATGTGTGTGTGTGCGTGCGTGCGTGTGTGTGTGTGTGTGTGTGTGTGTGTGTGTGTGTGTGTGTTGTTTGTTATTTTGTTTATTTGTTGTTTATTGGGTGAATATATTCTGAAAAAGTAAAGAACACATGTATCATTTCTCCGATGTAGTCATCACTATGTTCAATGCAAGCCCTCCAGCGGCGATAAAGTACCTGGAATCAAGTAGACTAAAACAAACAAACAAACAAACAAACAAACAAATCTTGGTCGCGGGTGTAATCACTCATGCACCACCTGCTGTACTTCTTCATCGGACCGAAACGTCTGTCACAGAAGTCACGCCATTTTGAAACTTCCTACTCCACTGATACACTTGCTAGACTGGCAGGCATGCATCAAAATACTGGAACTTCATTGCCAAATGAATTTCTATAGGTTTCACCCCTACACTGATTTAAAAAAAAAATTTATGGTGCATGTCAAAATTTGGGCGGCCATCTTTAAACTGTCTTTATGACGTCACCGAGCTCGTCTGCATTGTGATGGCACGTGCTTAACCCTCTTGACATCCTTAACAACAATATTGACAGGTTACAAGACAATGACATGGTTATTGTAATTTCTATCACACTTTTAAGATTTTCACGTGAAGCCATCTCGTGTATAAGTGCTGTAGACGAGACACGACCATCCTAGGCACAACCCCAGCCAGTCTGTAGATGCTATGCCGAATCTTGTCCTGGATATGTCCTGACCTGCTTGTCTGAAGATGTAAAGATTCTGTATCGGCTTTGCACATCTCGTTGGTTTCTAAGTCTGGAGAAGGGGAAGGGTAGCACCATAACACAGTCTCTGTGGAGAATTGGTCAGGAGGAAAGTCTTTACTCCAATAACTGATTATCATCATGTGCCATGCTGATAAGCATTGGCGGTTATGTTTCACCATTTCACACGATCATCAGAGTCGTGGATCTGCTCCGTGTTATTGTCTCGACCAAGCTTCGTGGCCAAGCCATCCAGTATTTACTTCTCTGCTTTTCCTTTGTTCTTTTCCCCTCAATCTTGCCAGTTGTCACCACGTTATCCAAAAGTTGCAAGCCATTTTTAGAACCTAAACGACCTTAACGCCATACAAAAGGACCTAAAAGTTTAAACACAGTCTTCCACATTCATAAACCAATCAGCTAACCAACCAACCAACTTGCCAACCAAATAAGCAAGCAACCAGTTCACAAATAAAGCAAGCAAACAAGTAAAGAGCAATTCAATGTTGAATCATGGTTGACAATGGTTAACGGCACGGCACCAATGATGAGATATAGTAGTCGATAAACTAAATTTGGCGCCAATGCACATGCACGTGAAGACAAACAAAACAGACTGGTGAACTGACCCTTCAATACAGCGGTATGCTTTGTCTATTGCGGGTTGCACAATGGTGCTAAATAGCAACCAAACACACAAGTCGGAGAGTCAACGAGCTTTCAAATACAGCTGTATATATGTCAAAACCGGAAAAGGAAGAAGAAGAAGAAGAAGAAGAAGAAGAAGAAGAAGAAGAAGAAGAAGAAGAAGAAGAAGAAGAAGAAGAAGAAGAAGAAGAAGAAGAAGAAGGAGGAGGAGGAGGAGGAGGAGGAGGAAAAAGGGAAGAAGAAGAAGAAGAAGAAGAAGAAGAAGAAGAAGAAGAAGAAGAAGAAGAAGAAGAAGAAGAAGAAGAAGAAGAAGAAGAAGAAGAAGAAGAAGAAGGAGGAGGAGGAGGAGGAGGAGGAGGAGGAGGAGGAAAAGGGGAAGAAGAAGAAGAAGAAGAAGAAGAAGAAGAAGAAGAAGAAGAAGAAGAAGAAGAAGAAGAAGAAGAAGAAGAAGGATAGCGACGGCGACCCGAGAACAGTAGGGGGACATATTCAGAAGACTTCAACAGCAATTTATGGATGGCCTAATCCCCAGGTTACCTTTGTTTACCTGAAAGTTAACACACAATATTTAAGAAACAGATACAATCTACCTGGTACACCCATCTGATGCGTCATGCACTTGGGAAGTATTTTATAACTTATGTGGACGTGAACCATAACCCACCGCTCTAGTGATTTTTGCTTTGAAATGACGCCATTGAAGTGCGCACCAATCGTGGCATTCAAGAAATACACCACTGGCTGATCGCGTCGATGTAATGACAGAAGGTCGTGACAGAGCGGTGTCCCACTGGCCTACTTCTTCAGACGTCAAGGAGCTGGATGTGGGGTATGCGACGTCACACTGACCACTTCATGAGAAACCAACACGGTTCACGTGTTTATCTTAGCATACAGAATGTGGCAGATGCTGGAATTTAATGGTTGGTCAGTTCACGGAAATAAGTCACACGGTGTAAATTTCGGTATGGATAGGCATGTTCACATTAAAACATATTTGCTTCCTTATTTTTACCACACAAAGGCTTTCTATAGATTCCCCCCCCCCCCCCCCTTTTGCACCTGGCCATCTCATTTCACTAATTACTAATATATTTATCTTCATTCTTTCCATTTGTGTCTTGATATTATCTAATTTTCCACTCTGGCTAAGTGTTCTGACATCCCATGTACAAACATTTATTATATGTTTAACATGCACTTTGCATACAGTTAGTTGCCTGATGATGATCGGGCATCACCTGTAGCCTGTCCCCTACCGGACGAAGAGACTCCACTGGAACACCCATTAACGTCGTTATCTTTGCTCAATTTCATTTCGAAACACGATTATCTCCTGTATTGACTGTGAACATATCTGATATACCTTCTTGTGTTCTTACTGCACTTCGGCTTGAGTGGTTCATGGCTATAATGTTTTCTAGCAGTTGCCCTTGTATCCCATAGTCTTCAAGGATGGTCCATAATTTGTATCTGTCTACTCTATGGAAAGCCTTTTCCTGATCTACAAACACAATATTCTGCAGGTCACTATATTCGATAGTTTATTCACATATTTGTCTAACCAGGAGAATTAAATTAATAAAATCAGGAGAATTAAGTTGATGCATACCGCACCATGTTCAGTTTAAGGAAGGTGTTAATAATGTGCAGTTGCAGTGTATTGTATTCTTGTGCATTTGCTCCCATTAATGTCGGCCATGCAAGGAAATGAAATAAATTTATACCAACTTTGATATTGACAAGTTATTTCTGTTATTCAAGTAATGTATTCAACAATAATAGGAAAGTATCGATTGAATAGAATGAAGGCAACATCACACAATGCGAAGAATCATTAGAAATTGTCGTCTTAAAGTAATCACTGATCTACCACTCATACTGATCATATGCCAGATCACAGAAATAAAGAAGGAACATCACGGTTGACCGTTGAGACAGAGGTCATGAATGGAAACGCAAGTTGCTTGTGCCGCTCTGTTACACATGGCAGTAGCGGTGCAGAAATAGTTGAACGAGCTAGGGCGGGACACCCGGACGTCCTTCCTTATGACCCAGTAGGTGCGAGAGGTATGAAGTACAGACCAGGAAGTCTTGCTGGCACTGCTGTCATGCATGGGGGATTGTCGACGTCGGTGGTCATGCACGTATGCAGATATGCAGGTCCCATTATTCTGAAGTTAATCATTGTCCATTCCCGCGAACTGCTACTGTAGTTTTCACGTTTTCTCTTCTTAGTCTGTCAAACGAAGACTTTGGCCGCAACGTCCATTTCGATAGTTGTAATCGTGTTTTAGTAAGCTCACGGCCTACTTCTCGTGCTTTGGTGATTCATGAACGTATGTAGATAGTGCACTGCTGTGTGAATAGGCCGGAGCCGGGTTGAATCCCAGTTTAAGAGATATGAATTTACAGATGCAAACGGGGTAGATACCGAGGTGAGATAGGTATGGACATGAGGTATAGATGGCTGGCACATAGACAAGGCGATGAGGCAGACACGACAGGCAAATAGATTCGGCTATAAGACAGATATGTCTCTCATATAGATACTACTATGAGACGGATATGTTTCTCATATAGATACTACTATGAGACAGATATGTCTGTAAAATAGATACAACTATTAGACAGATATATCTTATATAAATACAACTATGAGACATATGTCTTATATAGATATAAATGTGAGACAGATATGTCTTACATAGATACAGTTCTGAGACATATCTGTCTTAAAGATATGCCTTATACAGATACAAATCTGAGACATATACGTTTTATATAGATATAGCTCTGAGACTGATATGTCTGTTATATAGATGCATCACTGAAATAGATATGTTTCTTTTATCGATACAACTCTGAGACATATTTGTTTTATTTAACACTCGATCAGATACACACACTCTCACACACATACACACACATACAGAGTGAGAGAGAGAGAGAGAGAGAGAGAGAGAGAGAGAGAGAGAGAGAGAGAGAGAGAGAGAGAGAGAGAGAGAGAGACAGACAGACAGACAGACAGACAGACAGAGAACCAACGAATGTACTTTATTTTCATGGTGCCACCAACTGGGCACAGAGGCCTGTCTTACATTCGGCCCTTCCAACTGCAGCAGAACTTGTAAGTTCGATGAAATTATACCCAGCTTCATTCGTTTGGTCATTTGTTTTGTTCAGGCCGCCCATTGAACCTAAGTGTCATATTGTACAGAGATAAGTTCACATCGTCATTAAATGTTTCCTCCAGGGACACCACTAGTACTATTTGTCTTACACGTAATTTACGGTTAGTTCCCCTGACATCAACGATGCAGAACTATCAACTCAGGAATCTCCTTGGCAGTTTCGTTCCAAAGTTTATTAAACAGAAACACCCATGCAGGAGTTCATCAATTAATTTACATACACATGCGATGTCATGTGACCAGTCTCTATTTCGACTTCTGATATGGAACTGTAAGAATCCTATAACATTGATTGTGGAGTGAGCTCGCCGATTGTTAGTTTCCCTGTATTGCGGTTTAGACTACCCGATTCTAAACTTATCAGCTCGTAATAACGTGCATGTCTCTCTACCTGCATGCCTCTTTGTGTCCCTTCTTCTATGTCTGACTTACCTCAGTTTGTTTCTACGCGTCCCTTCGTAACTGGGTGTCTAGCTATCATATCTTGCTGTCACATCTCAGCGCCTTCTTTCTTACATCACTGCGCTTAGTTCCTTATCTCATCGTCTTCTTTCTTACATCTCTGCGCTGAGTTCCTAATCTCAGAGTCTAATGTGCATCTCCGTGTCGGTTCGATTCTATTCAATATGTAGTAAAAACAAAAAAATCGAACTCGTTCGGTTTTTAATGAAATGGTATGGTTGCCAGTCGTTCAAAAAGCAATGGCAAACTACTGAACGTACAGTTGCCCAGGAATCGTGAGCAGCAAAAATATTCTAGGGTTGACTGGTATGTCCTGTAAAGTATATGCAACTGCTATGCCCTGTAATGGATATGCAACTGCTATGCCCTGTAATGGATATGCAACTGCTATGCCCTGTAAAGGATATGCAACTGCTATGCCCTGTAATGGATATGCAACTGCTATGCCATGTAAAGGATATGCAACTGCTATGCCCTGTAAACGATATGCAATTGCTATGCCATGTAAAGGATATGCAACTGCTATGCCATGTAATGGATATGCAACTAACTTTTAACTTCCTTCTACACTTGCCTGAGCTATTTCTGGAATGCTTTTATTCCGCCTTATTCAGGCATTAACTGGGTTGTGTTCCTTCTAGAAAGGGATCGAACTGCGCTGTCACCGTCTGCCATGTTAATTTTAGACCAAACGTCAAATTAACCAGAAGTCTCATTCTAGTAGCTTCAGGTGTCATACGTATTGCGTAATACCCGCTTCAGATAATTCTCCCAATTGACTATCAACCTGGTTTCCAAAGTACGGACTTTTGTTTCTTGAATTTACTCTCTTAAGAGGTATTTTTTTTATCACAATAACATTTGAAATGGACAGTTTTCCGAGTACTCATTTACCTCTGTCTGTTATGGCCCACTATGCCTACTTATTGGCAATTGTGTTACAAAACCACTCTTCTTTCACATATCAGTCATATATTATGTATTATGCATGTTACATTCATGTAGAAACACACACACACACACACACACACACACACACACAGTGAGAAAGAGCGAACGAGCGAGCGAAAGAAAGAAAGAAAGAGAGAGAGAGAGAGAGAGAGAGAGAGAGAGAGAGAGAGAGAGAGAGAGAGAGAGAGAGAGAGAGAGAGAGAGAGAGAGAAGGCCATTAAATGTATGTCAGCGTGAATGTACAATTGGATAAGGATCGCTAGAAAATCCTGACGCGAAAGGCTGTTGGCAGAGACATGGCTTTTACCGATAGCGACAAGTAAGCAATCAGAACTATGAAGAAATCATTACGGTAAATCAGTATAGTACATTCTTGTGCTCCAAAAAATACATTTGGAAGACCTTACATAGATAAATACACGAATCAAAAGAACGAACGAACAAGCAGACTTTATTTTCAAACACAGGCCCGTCTTACTTTCCGCCTTTCAAGTCATTCATCTTTCATACATCATATCAGATATGTATCTTGAATGTTATATTTCCATACATCCATCATGTGCCATACCGATAAGCGTCGGCGGTCATGATTCGCCATTTCACTTGTTCACCAGAGTCGTGGATCATCTCAGTGTTCCTGAATTGGCCATGCCACGTAGCCAAGCCACTCAGGTATTTACTTCTCTGTCTTCCCCTTGTTACATTTACTTAAAAACAACAACAACAACAACAACAACAATAACAACAACAAATTTCCAACATGAGAAGAAAGACCCTTAAAATACAGGCAGCGGAAACCATATTTCTAGATTATTAATACGAGATTCTCACCTCATCTCATCTCGTCTTGTTCCCTCTGTGGTGTCGAGGTGAAGCATTAACAGCCGGAGAGTGCCCGTGTATGGGCTTCATGTATCGAGATACCCATGGACTCTGCTATTCCATCTGTCCATCGTTTAGACGGTCGGCCTCTTCTTTTGCTTCCCTCTGGTCTGTACATCATTGCTTGTTATGGTATTCTGTTAGTTGGTAATCTAGTTACACGGCCAAACCATTTGACTTGTTGGCTTCTGATAAAATCTATGCTTCTGTAACCCCCACCATGGTCATAATTTCATTTCTTATTTTCTCTCTTCTTGATAAATTGAGTATTCTTCTCAGGAATCTCATTTCTGTTGTTGTGATTTTTCTTTTATCTTTTTCTGCTATTGTCCAGGTTTGGCATTGGTAGCATAGAGTTGGTATTAATATTGTGTTGTAGAGTGCTTTCTTAGTGACTATAGATACATGTTTGTTCTTCAGAATTGGTGCCATCTGTCCAATGAGTTGGTTTGCATTATTGCATCTATTTTTTCGATCTTGTCTTCGGATTTGCCAATTGATAATATTTTACTTCCTAGGTACTTGTAGCTTTTTACTTTTTTGGGGGGGGTGGGGGGGGGGGGGGGGGGGGGGTTTCTTTTAGATTCATTTTTATTGTTTTAAATTTTAAATTTTTATTTATTTATTTAGCCGGCTCCATGGCCGAGGGGTTAGCAGCTTTCTCCGCTAACCCCGAATACTCTCGTCACGTGACGCGACGAGAATTAGCAGTGGTTCAAATCGCGAAAGTGACTTATGAGAGTATGGAGCCGGTCGCTCAGAAAGTCGTGGCGTGCTGATGAGCGTAATCTAGCCTAGGAATCAACATACAGCTGAAAGATGCTGGTGTTGACCGCAATATCCTGAAACAGGATGGAAACGCGGGAAAAAAAAAAAAGAAAGAATTTATTTATTTTTTTTTTTTTTTTTGTGGTTCTTTGGTTAAAGTCATCACCTCTGTTTTACTGATGCTAATTGTCATGTTATGTATTCGAATTCGATTTCACCATTACCTCTACCCTGTTCAACATCTAAGAGAAGTTATAGTCAGGGTCCATCACCGAAGGTGATTGTTGCCCATATGGGGTAATGAACTGTTAATTGATGTTACGTTCCTTATACACTTCGTTTAGACTATTCATGTGCTCTTGTAATTCTGCTTTTTAAAAAAAAAAAAAAATAAAGAGTGGCCTTGTCAAGGCCAGTCAAAAATAGCCTTAAAAATAGTAGTTCTTTAATGGTGTAATTTGCCACTGCTTACGACAGCTTAATTCAAATAATGAAGAATGTTTGCATGGATTACAAATCGGTGACTACGATGTATTGTTTTATTGATTCTACTAAACTTTATTTGCACAGATGGACTTCTTTCTCAAAGAGACACACTTTACACTTGATCCTGCAACACCAAATGGTCTCACATCTGCAGCTTCTCTTCAATATCTGTTTCTGAACATTGTAACCGCGATCACAACACAAATTGTCACAATTGTCTCCCTTGACACAAGCGCGCTTGGAAGTGCCGGGAGAGAAGCTGCTATTGAGGCAGAAGCTGGGAGAGGTGTCTATATAGGCTAGTTCTGCTTTGTCGAGAGGAACCATATCCGTTCCATGTAGCGAGGACACATCTCTGATATTGTCACGTCGTTTAAGAAGATGTACAGTTCCGGCTGCTGCCTGGTTCGGAAAGGAGAGGGCCTGAACTGCCGTTTCGTACTTCTGCTTGAGTTCATTGCTGACAACTTTAAAGGGAGATAATTGCAGCCAGCATGTCTTCACAGTACAGGAGCCTGAGACGCCATGACACTTGCATTTGGTATCCAGGAGATCTTTCACAACCTGAGGGAAGGAACAGATAAAGACTTTGCGGTAACAATGAAGTGTCTTATATACTTGCTTAATGCCCCCCCCCCCCCCCCCCCCCCCCTTTTTTTTTTTTGGTTTGTCATATAGAGTCACTTCATTGTAGGTTATCCCCATAAGTGTTCCAGTCTTGTTCTTTAGATCACTCAAGGAGAGCCCTAGCACAGTGCACCAACTCCTATCTACCTACCTACCTACCCACCCACCCACCCATCTGTCTTTCTGTCTGTCTGTCTGTCTGTCTGTCGGTCGGTCGGTCGGTCAATCGGAGCTAAGGGAGATAACTAGCAATATTATTGCGAATGAAGAAGTGATTGACAGACCCTGGCGCTGTATAGGGCACACATTTACAGGAGTTTACAGGCAAGGGAATTGACTTCATTGCACCGGGTTTTATCCCGTATGGCCTGGTCTCTTTCCACAGAGCAGCCTGCCGAAATCTTTGTACCGAAAACGACCTGCCCAGGAGCTTCTGAGAAACATTGCGTTCATGAACTCAGTGGCGGAGTCACACCCTTCACTCTTTCAGGTCTCTTATTTAAGACTTTTCTATTGCCGGAACACATTTTATGTAAAGCATTAAGACAAGCCAGGTTGCAGGAACCTGTGGTATATGCATTTTTAAGACCATCACAAGTTTGTAGGCCTGACTGCATGGAGAAACATGCGACCAGACCTTGCCTCCCGTATCTGACATAGAACCGTCATTCGATCGAGTTCACGCTGTTCTCGGTGTAGCGTCTTAACCGTTACATTAACGCGACCACCTATTTAAAAACAAAAAACCTGCACAAATACCCACAGACACTGACCCGGATCCCAACATTGCTGTTGTGCTTGTCTACTAAGGCTCTAATGTCCTTCTCTGACCGCCGCCTCAGTTGTAAGAACTTGTGTGTAAACCTAGACCCAAAGCGGATGTTGTCGCCACAGCCTCCCCACCGCCAAGTCTCCGCGTTGTCGAGATGTTTGGACTCATCGCACGTGCATTTGGGTATAAATCCTCTCGCACAGGCGCGTGCGAACTCATGCACAAGTCCGGCAGACGAAATTGCGAAGAGAAATGAGGTTTCCTTGAATCCTGAAATAAGTGACAAAATGTGCAATTCAGTCATAAAAGGGAACTGCAAATTGACATATCATTGGAAGAATATGACGTGCAGAAACTTCAGGGTTATAAATTGTTGAGAAGCCTTTACTTCTATCTTCTCTATAAAAAAGTAAATGGAATGATTGAATCAACAAAAACTAGAAGTAGTATGGATAAGCCTGACTAAATCACAGTCACAATGCACAAAACTGACGTTGCGGTAAAAGCCTTCGTCAGAACACAAACTACAAACATATATTGATACAAACAACTGCATGAAAAAAAAATCGACATGAAAAGCTCTAGATGAAAATATGTATTTATAAAAGTTACTCATGTTTTGCAGACCTCTTTGCGTTGATTTTCATACAATGGTATGAGAGCAAAAAGCAAAGGTAAACTACTGAACGTAAACTTGTCAAGAAATCACAGCCAGTATAAAAATGTTGGGGTTGACTGCGACTTCCTGTAAAGGATATGCAACTAACTTTAATTCATGTGTTCCCTTGTCATGGACTGGACGCGTGTGTGGTCCAACGACACATATGATGAATATGAAAAAATAAAGAACAATATTAACTCATGCCAGATTGGAGAATGTATGGAACGGGGCGGAGTATCGGATACTCAAACCCAGAACGGAAAGCGTAGATTTACATCCGAGCAACTATCACTATCCGAGTGCAGCCTCGGGCACGAGAGACAATCCTAGCTCAAGAAAATCATGATTGTGTGTGTGATTAGTGGAACACCTTCTCTCGGTGCATCGGTCATTTGGATCACAGAGGAGTAAGACTGCATGATGAGAACATACTTAGAGAATAGACTGTTCTGTCGGTCTATTTTTGTAGCGTTTCGTTGTTATTGTTCCGCTGATAAGGTGTTCTATCGAAACGTGTACCTGTATCTGTGTGCTTCTCAAACGTCGTTTTCCTAGTCATCTCATCTCATCTCATGTCATCTCATCGCACGCCATCTCATCTCATATAATTTAATCTCATCTAATATCACCCCATCTCATCTCATCTCATGTCATCTCATCTTATCTCATCTCATGTCATCTCATCTTATCTCATCTCACCCCATCTCATCTCACCTCATCAACGTTCTCTTCTTGTGCACCTCTTATTGACCTGTGCTCCAGTACACTCAGACCAGTGTGACTCACATACACAAGAGATGGTCAGATCTCTCTGCCTGGGATGGATTCAGTATAGAGACATGAGACAACACAGGGTGCGCTTCAGGGAAAATAACCTCTCTTTTGCACATATGGACCAGCGTGAGATTGACAATATTACACATCGCGTGCCGATTGGCCTATAACAAAATGGCGCTAGCACCACATATTCAACGGGAGTCGCAGTAGCGCAGTGGCTAGATACTCGAATACCGGCCTACTGGCCGTGGGTTTGATTCTTATCGAGGCGGATTCGAATTTGTGAAACTAACCTGAGCTCTCTGGACGACGCGTGGGTCATTATCTTCCCACTTCGACTGTTGGATTCTGGATACCCCTCCCACGGGCAGATTACTTTCCCGGGCTGTGGGCTCTGCCTGCTCACATTTTCTGTCGCGCTTTGTTGCCCTAGCCTTTGTGCTTACAAGAACTTCCACAAGGCAGTGGCGGTTTGGCGCTCGGTGTGTCCTTCACGTAATTGGATTTCCTTCCGTGATTTATAAGCTCCATCAGCCCATTTTGTTTACTCCATTCCTTTGTCCTGTCAAGCATAGACTTTTGCCATTGAGCTCAGATGTAAATTCCAAAGTTAGTACTATACTCTCTTCTTCTTTCGTTCGCTAATACCATTTTCTCTAAAAGTTTCAAAGCGGGGAAAGTGTCTTTGACTCCATTGCCTCGTAGATTCAACGCTAAGGAGCCTGTAGAAATGTTAAAGATCATGCTCTAATAAGCTAAGACGAAACACCATACCGTCTTGTCTGAGAATGGAGGTAGAGGCGGAAAGGCTGCGTTTGGCTGGCTGGAGGACAAACAGATCACGTATGTCGTGATTGTAAAGGACTCACAAAGTGTGGAGAAAGGTGAAGATAATCATTTTCCCGGCAGAGTGGCAGGTTTAGATTCACAATCAAACATAGAGAGTATCCGTTGGGTGTCTCTAATTAGAACATGCTGGTGTGGTAGGAAACGAGCAGGCGGACAGATTGGCTGGGTCTGCACCGCATGGTTGGGTACTGGTGCATGATAAGGCAGGTGTGGTCGGGGCCAGTTTGAATTCACGTGTATAGTGCAGAATAACAGATGGATCATCACGGCCTGGCCAGAATGGTGCTGCGAAGAGTGACCAGAGGATATGGCCGACACCCAGAGAAAAACTCGGAGAACAGGCCAGATGGACAGATAATCAGACTGCTGCTACCATCAGTATTGGGGCTCTTCACTGGCTGTTACAGATGCGGACGGAACAGAATGGGAATGTCCTGAGTGCAGTGATGTGAGTTCTTAACTTAACTAAACAATCTGTTTTTTGTAGACGGGGAAGGTACGGGGTCTGTTAAAAGATGTTATGTAATAAAGAGTACTGTATGTTACGATAAAGTGAACGCTGATCCAAACATCAACACAGC
>JACEFZ010009173.1:1115000-1267500 GCA_014155875.1 Cepaea nemoralis
ATGTTGGATATTTAAAATGAATGTTATTCTTTGGTGTATTACCACAGATGTTTGATGTTTCTAATGACTGTTATTTCATGATTATTTTCACTAATGTTTGGTGACTACCGAGTCCATTGACGATGAATTGTGGTTTTCGTGGATGAATTTTGTATTGGCATTCTGGCGGCGGCATTATCATTATGCACAGTGTACCTGTGCGGGTTGCTGGCTTGGCGAGACTCCTGTCTGTTCTACTTTTCACATTGGACAGTGGGGAACATTTTGTGTGATATTCACTGGCACAGGAATGGAGCATAATGGGCACGACCCATTGCCGTGAAGTTGGAACCTCGACTAACTAACTAATGTTTGATATTTGTATCGGATGCTATTCCATATTGTTTTGTCACTGATATTTAATCTTTCTAGTGGATGTTATTTCACTAATATTACCACTGGTGTTTGAGTTTGTAATGATGTATTACCACTGATGTTATTGAGCTTGGAGAGGGTATAGGGAGTTCTGCAACACAGATCCCGCGAAGAACTAGTCTCGTGTTGGGAAACAGTCTTGATATCGACGTCACGCCGATAGTTGTAAACATTGTATAGAGCTGGGGTAATCCTGCGCGTCAACACACCGAACTTGAGAGTTAGGACTCAGTCTTCGACATGATTCACAGTTACCAACAACACCAGCAGCAGCATCAGTAACAACAACAACAACAACAACAACAACAACAACAACAACAACAACAACAACAACAACAACAACAACAACAACAACAACAACAACAACAACAACAATAACAATAACATCAACAACAACAACAGAAGCAGCAGCAGCAGCAACAACAACAACAACAAACAACGCCACCACCACCACAACCACCACCACCACCACCACCACCACTACCACCACAACAACAACAACAAAAACATCAACCACCACCACCACCACCACCACCACCACCACCACCACCACCACCACCACCACCACCACCACCACCACCACCACCACCACCATCACCACAACAACAACAACCACCACCACGACCACCACCACCACCAACACCACTACCACCACCACCACTAAAACAACAACAACAACCACCACCACCACTACCACCACCACCACAACAACAACATCAACAACCACCACCACCACCACCACCACCACCATCACCACAACAACAACCACCACCACCACCGCCACAACAACAACAATAACAACAACAGCAGCAGCGGCAGCAGCAGCAACAACAACAACAACAACAACATCAACATCATTAACAACAATAACAACAACATCAACAACAACAACAGCAGCAGCAACAACAACAAATCAAACACTTGTTACTAAAACATGTATTTAAACAAAGGACAGGACCGTTTCTCACACCTTGAGACCTACCAGGCATATGGTTCGAGCTCCATGTTTATAGACCCGTCAACACTGGACATATGACGCGTCCAGTATCACCCCCACCACCTTTACGTCCCAGAACACTTGCGGGTACCCATGTTAGACTGGCTCCACCTGGGACCTCAGCTCACGTTACCAGAAAGATCTTCTTCTCGATGAATGCTCGAACGCATGCCCACCGTGTCGGCAGACAGGCGTGCTAGCCCCTGGGCCCCCGTCACGCACTAAACGTTTCTCCGACGGTTTGAACCTACCACCTCCGCATTATTAAGATTTCGGTTTTCCCACACCCGCTATCTTGACCATAAAATATGCGTGCATTTGTCTTATGTCGTCATGTATCCTTCATTGAATGATAGGTCCTTAACCATCCATGCACATACACATGTGTATTACTGGGAAGTAGCAACTGTCCTGCACTGACTGAAGTAAAGTGTCAGTCGGTTAAAGGAGTCAAGAGAGTGTAGGATAAGCAAAAATCTGAATTCTATCAACTGAAGAACATTTGTTGCAATACGTCCTTGTCACTGGAAGTTACAAAACGGGTCCTTGCATGTTACATAGAACCAGTTCTAACATATGGCCGCGAATCATGGACAATTATTAAACAAGTGACAAAATCCCTGTAGGTTTTGGAGATGTGGTGTTATAGAAGAGTGCTGACAACTTCTGGGACAGGCAAAATGGGCACATTGGACATTTTGTGGGAGGCTAAGTCGCGAAATAACTTATCACAAACACCAGAAACAGGCACTTATCAGCTTTTGGCCACATTATAAGAAGACAAGAGCTAAAACATATGACAATTGGTAAGATTTGTGGGAAGAGAGAAAGAAGAAGACAACGAGAGGAAATTCTTGACAGTCTTGTGTCATGGTAAAGAAGGGAATCAGCACACGTGCCGTTGGAGATCGCAAGATGAGGAGATGCATGAACGCCAAAGCCAGTCGGCAAGGCACTAGATTATTATTATTATTATTATTATTATTATTATTATTATTATTATTATTATTATTATTATTATTATTATAGTAATAAATCGGTCACAGTAATCAATCGCTTACAGTAAATAAAAAAGAAATCCATCTCCAGTTACTTGGAATAACCAGCTAACCATCCACGCAATCTATCAATAAGGGACTTAACCTACCTTTTAACGAATGACTTACATCCCCTGTCTTGGCGATGTTTCCTTGTCAGTGAAGCAATGTACATGTCCCCGGCAGTGCCTGCATGGCCGTTCCTAGCCTAGCATTACAAGGATGTGGGTTCGTTGTTCTCACGCTTCCATAAGAGAAGAGAGAAAGAGAGAACAGAAAGACGAGACGACAGCGGAGGGCTGGGGGAGGTTGAAAATGCGAGAGTTTGAAAGAGACCAGAAGTGTGCACATGTCTTTCAGTTCTCTGTTGGTTTGTATTTCCTCTTATGTTTACTTCTATCCCTGACTTTTATGTTTGTCACACTTCACTATCATGTTTAGTTCATCTAATCAAATTTAGTTTAGTCCCGCTCTATTACGTTTATTTCTGTGACACTTCAAGTCTCAGTTTTATATATATATATATATATATATATATATATATATATATATATATATATATATATATATATATATATATATATATATATATATATATATATATATATATATATATATATATATATATATATATATATATATATATTACACAAAGTTCTCCAAATGTGTGCTCTTAGAATTAACCAATGAAATAAAAACTCGAAATCATTCAGTATATTATATTTTGATCTTAATTGGGATCCCCCCCCCCCCCCCCCCCCCCCGCGTTTCCATCCTGTTTCAGGATATTGCGGTCAACACCAGCATCTTTCAGCTGTATGTTGATTCCTAGGCTAGATTACGCTCATCAGCACGCCACGACTTTCTGAGCGAAAAACATTTCAAATCTCATTCATTGTATTGTATTTCAGTCTTTCATTGTGATGTATTACAGTCTTTCATTGTGTTGTATTTCAAGTTTTCAGTGTGTTCTATTTCGATAATAATTAGGTACAATTCTTCATCAGGTATGTGCTCTGGAGCAGAAAATTGGTCTTTATGATTCTCTAGTTCATCTGATAATTTGAAGATGTGAGTGTCGCTTTTTTCCCCTTCTCCATTTTCTTCTTCTTCTTCTTATTATTAATATTATTATTTTATTTTGTTGTCTTGCTATTTAAGACTTTTAGAGATACCTTCCTGTGTCTTACTTTACAATAACACCAACTAAATCCACAAAATCCTACATCGTAGTGGTCAAAATTACATTTGGCCATTGTTTAAATGCCGGTCTTCCTGGCCTAGGCATTAAACGACTTTCTCCGTAATCCCGTTTATCCACGTAGGGTAACCCAGCGAGCGAGAATTGGTAGCGTTTCTCGCCGCGTTGGTGACTTAGGGATAAGTGAGCCGGCCGCTCAGAAAGCAATGGCAAACTACTGAGCGTAATCTTGCCAAGAAACCAACAACAGCGGTAAAATGTTCGTGTTGACAGCGATGTCCTGTAAAGGATATGCGAAAAAATTTTTTTTTAAATACAATGCAAGACATAGCAAACGACTAAATATATTACATGTCCTTAAACCTAAGATCTATCCATCCATCCATCATGTGCCATGCCGATAAGCGTGGGCGGTCATGACTCACCATTTCACTCGATCACCAGAGTCGTGGATGGGCTCTGTGTTCCTGTCTCGACCATGCCATGTAGCCAAGCCATCCAGGTATTTACTCCTCGGTCTTCCCCTTGGTCTCTTCCCTTCGATCTTGCCAGTCGTCATCAAGTTCTCCAATTCATTTCTTCTCATAACATGCCCAAAAAAAAGTTTGACTGTCTACGTCTAATGACTCTAACCCAGTGTTTCCCAACGTGGGGCCCACGCCCCACAGGGGGGCAATTCGGATGTTAAGGGGGGCAATTCGAAAATGGAAGAAATCGGCTGGATATAACAAAACGGGGAGACTTGAGACTGAAGTTAACTAAATTGGAACTTGACATAAGATCTCTTTGCAGCAAGCATCAAGCGCAAGGATCTCACTAAATTTAAATAATTACTAATAATTAAAATAATATAGAAAAATCTTTCATTAAAATTATTTTGTACTTGAATTTCAATTCTCCATTATATGTTTTGAAATTCTACTTACTGAGTTTGCTCAATAATTTCCTAGTGATTTCTTCCTAAAACCTATCGGTCCTTTAGCTAGAATCGGGTGCATTTGCTGCTCTCTCTCTCTCCCCCCTCCCCCCCCCCCCCAGTAGTGCGCCTGGTCTGCTCGGGGGCCGGGATGATCAAATAAACACCCATCACATATCTTCACCTTAGATGTGGGCCTGGTGGACCACTGTGGGCAATAGCTCACAGTGAGACTAAGGGTCCACACAAAAAAGGGGGAGGCGGGGGAACCAGCTTGCCTAGGGTAACCGCCAAACGAAAAAAAAAAGAAAAAATTACCCAACACAACCGACACACAGCGGGACCTGGGGGGGGGGGGAACTCTGGCCCCTCTGGGAACCGTGAGCCCTTCTAAAAAAAGAAAAATCAAGTTTCTTTAGTGAACAT
The DNA here is from genome assembly GCA_014155875.1 of Cepaea nemoralis. Lineage (NCBI taxonomy): Eukaryota > Metazoa > Mollusca > Gastropoda > Stylommatophora > Helicidae > Cepaea > Cepaea nemoralis. The sequence goes on from JACEFZ010009173.1 coordinate 1,119,992, forward strand.
TTCAATTTTTGAATATTAAAAATGATGCATATTTGGGGTGGGGGGGGGGGGGGGGGGGGGGGGAGAGAAGCATAAGAATTTTAGAAAGGTTTAGGTGGGGCAAAGCACAAAAAAGGTTGGGAAACACTGCTCTAATCAATTTACGATCTTCATTTGTTTCTGGAAGGACTTATTCATTGGTTTTTCTGTCTGTCCATGGTATTCTTTGCAGTTTCCTCAGAAACCACATTTCCACAGCCATCAGCTGTTTTTCAGCTTGACTGCTTATTGTCCACGCTTCACATCAATACAAAAGTATAGGTTCTATGTAGCACTTCAACACTCTTTTCCTCGTTTCGATTGATATCTTTTTATTGGTCAGTATGTTTTTCATCTTGCAAAAGGCTACCTTCGCAATGGCAATTCTTGTTCTAATCTCTTCAAGGCATCTCCCATCAGATGTAATGACTGTTCCAAGATAACTGTACCCATTCACTTGCTTAAGAATATGTCCATCTACTCGTATATCACATTGTGGTATTTCCTTCTTCCCAATGACTACCATAATCTGTGTCTTCTTAATATTCAGTTCTAACACTAGTTGTTGTGTGTGTGTGCAATAACCGCATATATAATAATAATAATAATAATAATAATAATAAGATGATGATGAAAAAGAAGAAGAACAACAACAACAACAAGAACAACAAGAACAACGACAACAACAATAGTGAAAATGCTATTAGTAATAATATTAGTAACAATAACAATAACATATAATAAAACCTTTGTGTAACAGTCAGTTGCATATTGTATCACAGTATGTCTCATTTAGCTAATAACAATTGCCACATCAATAATTAATATTAGTGAGCCTTGCAGTAATGATTATTGCACATTTCCCCATGCTTGTATAAAGCATATATTGTTGCACATTTCCCAAGCCTGTATAAAGCATATATTGCTGTTGTTGCCGCTGTCCTCAGTTAGCCTCATTAGTGACGCATGGATGAAATAATGTATGAAAGAGAGAGATGTGTAGAGCAGATTTTTAGACTTGCCTGCGTACTCAACACTTAACTCTTTTATAATACAGTTCGTCGTTCGCTCGTTTCGTCTGTCTCTCCTGACTTGTATATTTACCACACAAGCTACATTTCTGTATTCATGTAATCCCCCTCTTCTGGAAACAAGTAGCAGTCATTACATTGAAAAAATAAATATTGAATGCCATTTGGAGGACATTGCCAGTTTTTAAACGGACGTTAGCTCCCTGTCAAACCATATCAAGGCAAGTCAACCCATATCAACTCATGTCAAAAGTCGCTTAAAAGTCGACAGGGTCGACTTCATTGCACCGAGTTTTATCCCATATGGCTCGGTCTCTTTCCGCAGCGCGGAAAGCGTTGTACAAAGCACGAACTCCGTAGCTCTTGCGACGACCCACAGGAGTCTCCGAAAAATTTAACTCGTGAACCGAAGGACGCGGCCCGGAATCGAACCCACAACCTTCGGAGCCCTAGTCAAAAGGCTTGACCACTTCGTCACGGAGACTCCCGTGTCAATGTTTGTGTCAACCCCTGACAACCCAGCCTAAGTGGGTACGTGGAAGTAAAGGCAACAACACCCTTCGTATGCCGATTGGTCTACCCAAATATCAGGATAGCACCAGATACGCATTAGCCTCAAGGCCAGTAAACGCTTCTCTTTCTTTACTTTCACTTACATATAGATACAGTATGTGCGTCTTAACAAAAGTCTTAAAAGTCGAGAAGATCGACATCATTGCACCGGGTTTTATCCCATATGATCGGTCTCTTTCTGCAGGGAGGCCTGCAGAAAGCATCACACAAAGCACGAACCTCGTAGCTCCAGCGACGACCCCAGGAGTCTCCGAAAAAAATTACGTACGAGGGTAAGTTAATAAGTAAGTCACAAATGGCTATAGAAAAATAACTACGGTAAATGTGATAACAACTCGAAACCAGTTTATTGTTATACAAACATTGTCCCTTTATTTCTCAAAATAATTTCCACCACACTGATGCACTTATCCCATCGTTTTATCAGTATTCCCAAACCGGCTGCATAGAACTGCGTGCTCTGTTTTCTAAACCACGTTTTCACTTCACAATCAACTTCGGCGTCATTCGCGAAATGTCTCCTGCCAAGGTGGGTTTTCTTTTTATGCTGACAATGTTTGTCCCGTAAAGCGATGCATAGTTGGGTAAAAAAACGTTACGAGGACGAGTCAATAAGTAAGTCACACAGTTCTGTGGGATGGCCGGTAAATGAAAACAAAGCACGCAGTTCTATGCAGCCGGTTTGGGAGGACTGATAAAACGATGGGATAAGTGCATCAATGTTAGTGGAAATTATGTTGAGAAATAAAGGGACAATGTATGTATAAAAATAAACTGGTTTAAAGTTGTTATCATATTTAGTTATTTTTCTACAGCCATTTGAGACTTACTTATTAACTTACCCTCGTAAGAATCAATACGAGATGAACGTGCGAGATGGCGAACCACCCAAGCTTCCCGGTAGGGCACATGATGATGATTGATGGTAACCAGAAACATATGAGGAAAGTGTAATCGCATACACAGACAGGCCGTATCTAGTGAAAGGACGCACATATTATATTTATCATATTATTATCATCATCAAGTGCTCTGCCAGCTGGCGTAGGCGTTCATGACCCTCCACAGATCTCGTTCTTTGGTGTTCTGGATCAACTCTGCTGATGATATCCTCCATGTCACTGTCTCAGTCCATCTAGCATAACTTTTCTTGGTCTGTCTCAGCCTCTCTTCCCCTTGATCTTTTCAGTTGTCACGATGTTCTCTGATGCCTCTCTTCTCATCATATGACAAAAGAAAGGTGTTTGTCTCTTTCTTACTGATATATATATATATATATATATATATATATATATATATATATATATATATATATATATATATATATATATAAATCATCAAGTGCCGCGCCGACTGGCGTAGGCGTTCATGACTCTCCTCAGATCTCTGTCCTTGGTTTTCTGGATCAACTGTGTCGTTTATATTCCTCCATACCACCGTCGCAATATATATAAATTTCTAGTTTTATTAGCCTCTATCAAACAATCGTTATTAGTTACTCTGGCGTATTTCTCATATATAGAATTTAATCTGATAAATTATCTGTTGTTTATGTTACCCGACCCGGTGGGAAAGTTGAGCAGATTTGGCAGTTACCTGTGGTCGTGTTCTAACAAAGTTGACCGACTCTACTTGTCGTGTTTTGGTGAATTATTCAGCAGATTTGACTGAATGTATCCGTTTTACCAGAAACCGACACACTGGCTTATCAAGCGACGATATCTGGCTAATTTATACAAGCAATGATAAACGTGCGGGTGGCTGTCAAGGTTCTACAATGAAAACCTTCACCGACACACACACACACAGAATTAAACGGTGAGGTGAGCTTTATCTCTCATTTGTCCGACCAGGCAACTAATTCACCCACTCGTTAGTTTTTGCTGTGTTTTGAGGTTATCATCCATGGACAGACAGACTGTCATATCACAATGTTTGTGTCGTCGCTGTATTGTGTTAATGTCTCTTTTTAAACACAGACGATAAAGAACACATTGTGCACGATTAATTGCCTGACAAATTTCGCTGCACCTCGTCAGGTGCATACTGCAGAGTTATATATCATACGAAGAGAATACATGAATAATACTTGAGTGAAATACTAAGTACATATTGGCGGATATTGTTCGACTGTGGAGAAGGTTATCCCAACGGAAGTCTAAGATTTAACAGCAAGTCCTTCTGTTTGCATGGCAACGGCTGGAATAGCCTAATCGATAATGCTTCGATATATGCAAACAATCTATTAATGCTCGAATTCAGTATACCAAATGCATCTTGTGTGTTAACCATGTGATTGCTAATAAGCAAATGTTCCGTGATGGCGAATTCGACGTTCTATTACATGTCGACTGCACAGGGGTTCCTGAAGAATGATTTAACTCTCTTTTCCAGCCGCACGGGTATATATCTATTTTATTATGTGGCGATATCATCATCACCACCATCACCACCACCACCACCACCATCATCATCATCATCATCATCATCAGGTAATTCGCCGATTGACGCATGCGATGTTGCTTCTCGCATCTCGCGGTCTCCAACAAAACGTATCGATTCTCTCTCGCTGTCCTACCTACTAGAACAATGCGTCATGTCCTTCGCAGGCCGTTGCCTTCAACCAACTCCAGATTGATTTTCCAAGTCATCTTCCGTTCAGTAGTTCGCCACTGCTTTCTGAACAAGAAGTTACAAAGTTAACTATGGCATGAGCACGGTTGAACGAAACTTGAATATCAGCTCTCATCTTTCGCTACGGGAGAGAAAGACTGACCACCTTCCTCCGTGCACTCCGGCCTACAATATGTGGTGATCCTGACACTTCCCATACCACATCAGATTCCTGTTACAGGACTTGTTTATTTCATGTTTGTTTACCCTCTCTCTCTCTCTCTCATTCACCCCTCTCTCTCCCACTCACTCTCTCTCTCCCTCTCTCGATAAATATTTCCAGTTGTCACAGCATGATCTGGGCTTTCTCTTCTGGTAATGTAGCCAAAATATCGGATGCGGCCAAAAATGTCGGCTGCCTTATTCTCACCAAACACCATTCACAAAACACCACTGATTACACATCAAAATACTACTCAACAAACACCATTTACCAAACACCACTTACCACTGACTACACACCACTGACAAAACACCTGACACCACTCACCAAACACCACTGAACAAAACCAGACACCACTCACCAAACACCACTGAACAAACACCAAAGACCACACGCCTCTCAACAAACACCACTCGACAAACACCAAAAACTACTAAAAAACCACCACTCACCAGAAACCACTTATCAAACACCACTCAACATACACAGCTCACCAAACACCACTTACTAAACATATCACTTTTCGATATACTGATTTATTGACTAATTCCACTTGACTAGTTCTACTGGTGTAGCATAAACTTTGCTAGACACTCGGTGAGTGCGTGCAGCTAGAAGAATGGGGGAACGGGACAACAAAGGGAGTGAACAGCAGGCAAGTTAGTGTGAGAAAGAAAGAAATGGGGAATTCTTTGTTAAGAAAGAAAGCTGTTACATAGCAGAATATAGAAAATGGCAAGAAAGGCAGATGAAATAGAATTTAGGTTAAATATAGACAAGAGACGAAAAGTCAAAGAGGCAGATAGACTGAGAGGGGGGCAGAATGATACACTTACTTACAGAAAGTCAGAAAAAAGGATAAACAATTAGACAGACAGACAGATGTATATATGAGAGAAGACAAGAAGAAAAAGAAAAAGAGAAAGAAAGGAAAAGAGAAAGAAAAGACAGACAGACAGACAGACAGACAGACAGACAGACAGACAGGCAGGCAGGCAGGCAGGCAGGCAGGCAGGCAGGCAGGCAGAGGAGTCCTGTGAAAGTGTGACAAAATAAAAATTGCAGGTGTCACATCTGATCAAAGGGCTGTAATCGTGAGACAACCATCTGACAGACAATTCCCCCAGGACAACTGTCTCATGGCTTGTCTTTCTTCTTCAGGACATTTCTGTAGTCGACCGCGGTTAGAGTCTCCTCGGCCATTTTCTGACAACTGTCCGAGGAGTAGTCGAACTGAGTCTTCCTCAGGCGAGCCCGGATCTCATCAAGGTTGGTGTTGCCGTCACTGGAGGAGGCGAAGGGAGGTTTGGCGGACCTGGCAAAGGTTTAAATCAGAAATGTCAGGGTTATGATGCTGGATGTCATACGTGTTCAGTGTTATGATGTTGGATGTCATACGTGTTCAGTGTTATGATGTTGGATGTCATACGTGTTCAGTGTTATGATGTTGGATGTCATACATGTCAGTGTTATGATGTTGGATGTCATACATGTCATGGTTATGATGTTGGATGTCATACATGCCAGGGTTATGATGTTGGATGTCATACATGTTCAGTGTTATGATGTTGGATGTCATACATGTTAGAGTTATGATGTTGGATGTCATACATGTCATGGTTATGATGTTGGATGTCATACATGCCAGTGTTATGATGTTGGATGTCATACATGTCAGTGTTATGATGCTGGATGTCATAAATGCCAGGGTTATGATGTTGGATGTCACACACGTTAGAGTTATGGTGTTGGATGTCATACATGTCATGGTTATGATGTTTGATGTCATACATGCCAGTGTTATGATGTTGGATGTCATACGTGTTCAGTGTTATGATGTTGGATGTCATACATGTCAGGATTATGATGTTGGATGTCATACATGTCAGGGTTATGATGTTTGATGTCATACATGCCAGTGTTATGATGTTGGATGTCATACGTGTTCAGTGTTATGATGTTGGATGTCATACATGTCAGGATTATGATGTTGGATGTCATACATGTTAGAGTTATGGTGTTGGATGTCATACATGTCATGGTTATGATGTTGGATGTCATACATGCCAGTGTTATGATGTTGGATGTCATACGTGTTCAGTGTTATGATGTTGGATGTCATACATGTCAGGATTATGATGTTGGATGTCATACATGTTAGAGTTATGGTGTTGGATGTCATACATGTCATGGTTATGATGTTGGATGTCATACATGCCAGTGTTATGATGTTGGATGTCATACGTGTTCAGTGTTATGATGTTGGATGTCATACATGTCATGGTTATGATGTTGGATGTCATACATGTCAGTGTTATGATGTTGGATGTCATACATGTCAGTGTTATGATGTTGGATGTCATACATGTTAGAGTTATGGTGTTGGATGTCATACATGTCATGGTTATGATGTTGGATGTCATACATGTCAGTGTTATGATGTTGGATGTCATACATGTCAGTGTTATGATGTTGGATGTCATACATGTCAGTGTTATGATGTTGGATGTCATACATGTCAGGATTATGATGTTGGATGTCATACACGTTAGAGTTATGGTGTTGGATGTCATACATGTCATGGTTATGATGTTGGATGTCATACATGCCAGGGTTATGATGTTGGATGTCATACATGTCATGGTTATGATGCTGGATGTCATACATGTAAGTGTTATGATGTTGGATGTCATACGTGTTCAGTGTTATGATGTTGGATGTCATACATGTCAGTGTTATGATGTTGGATGTCATACATATCAGGATTATGATGCTGGATGGACTGAGACCTTGACATGTAGGAATAGCATTAACAGTGATTCTTCTTCTTCTTCTTTCGTTCGCTATTAACAGGGGTGATCTGGAATTCCAAGGGCAAGGATCTTTGGGAGACATGATTACCGAACCACCTTATGCTGTGTCTCTCTTGGAAGTTTATACAGGGTGTTTATCTGATCTTTTAGGGTGTTGGGAATAACATACGCTTTGATGTATCATCACAGACCGCTGCCCAGTCAACACAGTATATAAAAAAAAAAACTCAACAGACAACTGATCAACAGCATATTCATGCCAACTCTTTGTTACCAATGTCAGGTCTGGTCACTGAACCAGGCGCACGAGAGGAAGATCACAACCTGTGAGATGAGGTGCCTGATGAGATGTCTCCATAGTTTTAAATATCCACCGGCACTGGATTGGAGATGTGGTCAAAGTCGAGACTGTCACTTTTACTTCCCATGGCGTTTCCTGGTACCCCGGTTTGGCTGGAGCGACACGAGAGTCCAGGTCAATTAGAAAACCATTAACCTTGTTGGAGATTCGAACCCACGAACTCCCTGTCTGTGGGGCTCTCCGGCTTCACCGTAAATGTCAAAGTACGCAGTAAAGAAGAAGAAGAAGAAGAAGAAGAAGAAGAAGAAGAAGAAGAAGAAGAAGAAGAAGAAGAAGAAGAAGAAGAAGAAGAAGAAGAAGAAGAAGAAGAAGGAGGAGGAGGAGGGGAAGGAGAAGAAGAAGAAGAAGAAGAAGAAGAAGAAGAAGAAGAAGAAGAAGAAGAAGAAGAAGAAGAAGAAGAAGAAGAAGAACAACAACAACAACAACAACAACAACAACAACAACAACAACAACAACAAAGAGATTAGAAGAAACGTTCCTATCACTGCCCACAACTCACGCATTTCCGTTTCCGTCCATCCTAGTCCCGCTGTTGATGAAGGGGCTAGGTGAACCGGAGGTGGACCTATCGTCTCCTTTCGGCGAGGGCGGCCCCGTACTGTTGACCGACGATGCGTACAGTATGTCAAGGTCCGCCTCCGCTGTAGTAGATTGGGTCAAGCGTTCTTGCCACAGGCCTAAAAGGCTTCCTGCCAGGTCGGTCTCCAGCCGTTTGGCTAGCCCCGGCGCATTGCTCTCATCTGAAACAAAGTGGTGTTTGGAAAACGTGTCCATTGTTCACATCAATTGAATGAATATGAAAATCAAGAACGACATCATTGTACTCCGGGCATTTCTACACATGATCCGTCTCCTTCTGCAGTAGCCTACGATAAATTCCAATGATGATGACTGCCTGGTCGAATGTCTGCTTGCGTTTTCCTCTGCGTGTTGAGTGTCGTCCAGGACCTCTGTTTAGCCCTCGCGGAGTCAGCCTTTCTAGATGAAGGGCCACATAATACCTCGGTGTGATACCATAAGTCCAACGCTGATGCTGCATGCAGTAGGCGTGTGAAGTTCTAATGACTTGAGCTGAGTTAAGAGCCGACATCTTAGCACTAGGGACATTCCCATGAGTGTTCCGTTCTCATCTGCAACAGCCAGCGAAGAGTCCCAATACTACTAGTACTAGTGGCAGTATTATTATGTGTCCGTCTGGTCTTTCCTTGGAGTCCAGAGTGTCAGCCAGATCTTCTGGTAACAACCCTGCAGCACCATTCTCTCCTAGTCGTGATGATCTGCCTGTTCTTCTACAGTCTACACTATACACATGATTTCAAAGGTCCCCGACCACGTCTGCCTTATCATGCACCAATACCCACTCAAGTCGTGGAGACCCAGCCAATCTGTCCGCCTGCACGTTTCCCACCACACCAGCATTTGCTGGGGGAAAAGCAAACACACGGTCTCTGTATATATATATTTTTTTTTTAAATTGTTGAATGAAAGCCTGCCACTCTGCTCGAAGCATGCCAGTCTTCACCTTTCTCATCATACTTTGTGAGTCCGTTACGATCACGACATGCATGCGGGACTGCGCCGTGACTTCCCCCACCTCCATTCTCATATTAGGTGTTACGCATTACCATGGGAAACGATGCACTATCCCTAAGAATTATGCACAATCAGTGGAGATAATGCACTCTCTCTGTCGGATGTGTGTACTGCCAGGGCAGATAATGTACTATCTTCAGATGAAAATGTCTAGAGCAGTGGTTCTCAACCTTTTTTGGGCCATGCACCCCTTCAACATATGTTCACAGCGTCATCCCCACTCCCTTTCGTATTCCCTCCCTATAAATCCCCCCGCCTCTACGCAGTATATTTAAAACTGGAAATTAAATTTCATAACACATACTAGAACAAGTCTAGTCGTCTACATAAAACGTGATTTGCATGTTTCCTTACATTATAAAACGAATTTCAGAAGGGCGATACGTACAGAACTGTAAGGTATGGAAGGAAAAACAATATCAAGTAATCGGTTCTTGTATTAACTCGATCATAAAATAATCTTAATTTCCCCTGGATACCCTAAAATCCCCACCCCTGCCCCCTAGGGTTGAGAACCACTGTTCAAGAAGAAGAACACCTTACACAAAAGTATACCGAAGTCGGACACAGACCGTTGAGGTGCATAACTTGGCGAGTCTTATTTCCCCTCGAAACAACACACATAAAGCAAGAAAATAAAGCAAACATAACCGCACCGCCCAACACCCCTCCCCCAGCTGACGACACAGTAAATTAATCGACAGAGAAGTTAACAAGAATACCGCACAGACAACTGACCACAAATGACCTAAGCAACGACAGCGCGTTGAACAAGGTCCAAGTTTTTTTTGTTTTTGTTTTTGTTTTGGTTCATGTTACGGATCAGATCGGAAAGAAGAAGGAACTCACCCAGAAGATTGTGTCTCTCGGCGCCCAGGTCTGTCTCAATGCTGTACTCACTGTGGCGACTGACACAACCGCTGCGGTTTTCGCTGCAAGGACAGAATACACAACATGATGATAGTGGCGCACAAAGGAACATTAATGTGTTTCTGCAAACTCTAGAGCAGTGTTTCCCAACCCTTTTTGTGCTATGCCCCACCTAAGCCTTTCTAAAATTCATATTGTTCGAATTGCCCCCCTGAGGGGCGTGGGCCCCAAGTTGGGATACACTGCTCTAGAGCCACCTATCTCATACTACATTGCTACTTTAGAAAAGGATACACAATATACACTAAGCATTCTTCAGTCATGTTCTTGTATGTCTCTGATGGTATTATTTATCGTTATCATGTGCCATGCCGACAATCGGGGGTGGGGGGGGGGGGGGTTGGCGGCGAGAGAGGAGGTGGCGGGGTAGGGGTATCCCCTATCAAAGGAGAAGTAAGGTGCCTCCTTCCCTGCGCCAGCCTACAAGACACCCTTGGCCAAGGTGGAGTACCTTTTTATCCTTCCGATCAGGTCACGAAAAGCCATATATGCAGGTGGTGGATGGAGCTGAAGAGAGATAATTGCTGGTTATGGCCTCCAATTTCAATACGGTAGGCAGAGGTTCTCTCTTTTAGACAATGGTTACTATCATAGACCAGGATGGTCGCTGCTAAGAAGGAAAGCAATGGGAAACTACCTTCATTACAGTGCCTAGAAAATCAAATTTCCTCAGTTCAAAGAGAATCGGAGAAACGGGTGAATGTGTGCTCCATAGTAGCAGCCTTGCCCGGTAACGATAATCATGAGCACCAAGTGACTCCAGACTGTCACCAAGCGACTGAGTGCCAAAGATTAACATCACTTAAAATAGTCTTATTGCCATAATAATAATTACAATCAATTCATACATATGTAGTGGAGCTGCGTGGGTGTAGTGGAGCCCAGGGGGTAGGGTAGTGGAGCTGTGGGGGTGTAGTGGAGTCACAGGGGTGTAGTGAAGCCGCGGGGATGTAGTGGAGTCGTGGCAGTGTAGTCGCTAGAGGCTTCCCTCCGGCCGGTGATTATAGGATCAAATCAACATCGTGGTGAGATTTAAGAAAACATGGACCTGGCCTCCCAGGTCGAGCCTAAAATGGGTACCACGAAATGTTTTTGGAAGTTAAAGCGCCGACGTGACACCGACCCAATCACTCACGGAGTGCTTCTTGGTTTACAAAATTATGGGTCCAGCACCTATATAGTGCATAAGGCGTGTTGAGGGGTCTTTTACTGTTGTCTTACTGCTGTTTTACTGTTGTTTTACTAACATGTGTTTCATCATCATCATCATCATCATCATCATCATCATCATCATCATCATCATCATCATCATCATCATCATCATCTCATCTTGTTCCTTTTGTACCTTGCAGTGTCGAAGCATAAAACAGCGAGTGACAGACTACCAACTTGCCAAAATTAAAAATTTCCTTGATGAAGACACAAGGAAGATATTTTATACTTCTCACATACAGTAACATATTGACTATTGCTCTGCAGTCTAGGACGGTTGTTCCAATTCAATCGCCAAGCGACTTTACTCACTCCAGAAACGGGCTATGCGATAGTTTATAATAAACACGTATTTGACAATTCTAGTCTACATAAACGCCTTCATTTACTACCACTCAGGAAACGGCTACTTTTCAATAAGGCCAAACTAATTTAGAAAATTTTGCATCGGAATGGCCGAAATTATCTTTGGCCATTGTTTAAATATAATTCCAGTCAAAAACACGACTAAATATATTACAAATCCCGAAGCCTAGGATATACTTATACAAAACAAACTTAGCAAAACAGACTCCGCAGCTCAGCTGTGAAACAATTTTCCACAAGAAATAAAAGACATCACCAATTCGAATACTATCTCAGTACAGATTACCTTCCACTTTAATAATAATAATAATGATAATAATAATAATAATAATAATAATAATAATAATAATAATAATTCCTCCGAAGTCAGAGAGTGTCTGCCTGTACGGCGAGGAACCACCACTCTGCACACCAATAAGCCAGACATGGGACAACGGATACTCATGCAAACCTCAGGTCCTGTATGACATCACACTGATGTTGGACAACAGGATGTCTTCATCTGACATACAGGACTTCGCGTTGGAGCTCAAGCCAATGAACACAAGCAAGCAAGCATAATAATAATAATAATAATAATAATAATAATAAACCCCTAGAATAACAAACAGATTGTCACCTTTTGGTAGACCAGTATATTTCCCATAGCTAATAGCAATTGCCATATCATTAATTAATATTAGTGGGTCATGTAGTATTGATGTTTGCATATTTCCCATGCCTTTATAATGCATATCTCTTAATATTGTTCTCGGTTAGCCTCAAGTGATGTATGGATGAAATAATGTATGAAAGAGAGTGATAGAAGGGCAGAATGTCAGACGGGCCTTCGTGCCCAATTCTTAACCGTTTGAAAATAAAGTTTATTCGTTCGTTCATTCGTTCGTTCATTCGTTCGTTTAAATGGTCGGCCCCTTCTGATTCCAAGCCAGCAGTGACAGCACGCCCATGCTTTCGGTATTCCTGAAGCTCAATTCACTTTCCATTTTGTTGAAATATAAACAAGGGAAACACGACTATCAAACCCACCCACATATTGATGAAAATGTATAGAGTTCGGTTGTCCATTCAGCCACAATGAAATACAATAAATTTATCAACGTTTTGTAGAAGTATCTGACAATATCATCGGGCTCATATATACCCACAAAACAATAAGAAAGGTTTTGTTGTTACAATAGCTTATTCTTAAATGTTATACGAGATATGATACTGTCTGATGTTCACTACACCAGTTGATATATCTTATTCAAATGTCCGAATGTGTTACATAGAGTGGCTAGGCTAGGGTGTCCATCACATGCTCTAAAGTTGTTGAGTTCGAACCCCGAACCAAAAAAATAAGTTGCATATCCTTTTTAGGATGTTGCGGTCAACCCCAGCAATTTTTGGCTGTCTGTAATTTCTTGGCTAGTTTACGTCCAATAGTTTGCCATTGCTTTCTGAACGACCGGAACACATATCACTGTATGAAAAGTAGATCTGCTGCCAAATAGCAGCTCGCAGCTGTGTTTCGAACGCGGTTTGCGGAATTAGAAATGCCTTTGCCGGAAGCCCTTTGCCAGAGAAGAAATACAAGGCCCCGGAGTGTATGCGAAAATTAATGTTTTAAGAGCATGCATCTTTCCCATTGCAACATAAGCTTGTAAGACCTGGACACTTACTAAACAAACTGAAAAGTGCATTAATACCTATGGATATATATGTTATAGACAGGTTCTAAGAATATCTTGGAACAAATGCATTCATACAAGATCTGAATATTGAAGGTTGGCTACTAAAGACGACAAAACAAAGAAAATTGAAATATTTTGGTCACATGAAACGTCATAAAAGTTTGGAGAGAACAATAATGGAGGGATATATGCCCGAGAGGAGAAGAAAACGAAGGCCAAAGAGAAGATGGGTGCAGGATGTGGCAGATGATCTCCAGGTGAGTGTATCTGATGCGGGACACCTTGCTTATGACCGAGAAGTTTTCCGGAATGTTGTTATAGGAGCGAGGTTCTGCAAAGGACATGCTATTGAATGAATGAATGAATGAATGAATGAATGAATGAATTCAATATAGTCATAAATACACGAAAACACGTACATAAATAAATAAGACACTGCTAACAAGTCGGCACGGCGTGGACCGTTGCCCCAAATGAAGGACACCGGGCAGGAGAAGAATAAGACAGTAAACAAAGAACCTTTACTTGGAATCATCCGCGTGCCTAGAGTTCTCTTTGGCTTTCATGGCGCGAGCTCCCCAGGTTAGACTGTTCTTGGTGTCACTGGCAGGTCCACTGGCGTCTTCATCGTCGTCTTCGGTGTTTTTGTCTGACAAGCTGACGGTTAAATAAGATGTTAGCACGTACGGCAACACGGTTCACGCGCAACATGTTATGTCTGGCCACCCAAACCCGGAGACTAAGGTGTTTTTAGATTATTAGTTAGTTAGTTGAATATCCTTTACATGACGTTGCAGTCAACACCAGGATTTTGTGCTGTTGTGATTTCTTGGCAAGTTTACATAGTTGCCATTGCTTTCTAAACGATCGGCACCATACCTTCTGACTGCCCATAACGTTTGGTTTGGTTTGGAATATTAATGTGGTAGTTTAACCCTTGATTCCGGCAGCCCTGTAAGAGATTTACATTACACGCCGCGTACACACATATTCGCGCGCGCGCACACAAATACACTCACGCCCTTGCAGAAACACGCGCACACACGTGCTGGCACATACACGCACACACACACACACGTACACATGTATATGTATATAGTCAGAATAACTAAACAGTAAGGACTATGTACGCAGTGAGAATGACTAATCAATTAGGAATAAGTAACGGTGACAATGACTAAACAGTGAGAAATAAGTAAACATTCACAATGGCTACGCAAAAAATAATTACTAAATAGTGGAAAATGACTAAACATTAACGCAAAATAGTCAAATCGACTAAATAGTAATACATTAGTAAACAGTCAAAATAACTAACAGAACAGAATGAGAACATGATGACGAATGGCTAACTACTCAAGAACATGTAAATAGACTAACTATACACAGAATAACTGCCAAACAGCGAAGCTCGACCACACAGTAAAAACATGCAAACAAACAGTATGACTAAACAGATACTAATGACTAATTAATGAAGAATGACTGCAGAGAAAATAATGACTAAATAGCGAAAAATGACTAAACTGTAAATCAGTCGCATTTCCTTTACACAGGACGTAGCTGTAATCTCCAGCATTTCTTGGCTGTTTGTAATTCCTGGGCTAGTTTACGTTCAGTAGTTTGCCATTGCTTTCTGAACGACCAGCACTCATACCATTATACTGAAACCAACGCAAGACGGTATGCTTCCAAATCGCCCGCAGCGGTATGCGGGATTACGCCTTGCATTCGTTACTCTTCGCCATAGAGCTAGCGTCAGTAAAGACTGATAAAATAAGGAAGAATTACTACACAGTAAAACATGTAAACAAACAGCATGACTAAACAGAAAACAAGTATTAAACAGCAAATAATGACTAAACAGAAAAAAGGACTAAATATCGAAGAATGTTTAAACAGTTGAAAACTGACTAACTTGATCTTGAAAGCCTCGGCTACTTTCTTGGTCAGCAGAAGCCTGGACAGCTGCAGCCTGGCCGTGTTGCCCTGGGTGTCCTCACTGACGGACACAGATAGACATCTCATTATATGCACCATACAAGGTAGTCGTTTTCAGACAACTTTTATTAGTTAACTCAGACATATTTCTAAATGGAGCCGCAAACTACTGGTCTAAAGTGGACCTCGGCAAAGGGTTCTATATTAAAAGGTTCATAAACCGCAGAGGAGAAGACTGGCCACTGTTCCTCTGTACACCCAGGCCTGCGATATGGGGTCGCCTTGTCACATAAAAAACCCCTATCAGGTTCTGCATTAGGACATCGCAAGCCGATACTCATGGGCTTCACTAGAGTACTCTAAACGCTCAGAGTTCTGGTCTCTATTATGCTATTTAGACACACACACACACACACACATATACATACACACATACACATGTGTGTGAGAGTGTGTGTGTGCGTGTGTGTAGAGAGAGAGAGAGAGAGAGAGAGAGAGAGAGAGAAAGAGAGAGAGAGAGAGAGAGAGAGAGAGAGAGAAGGAGAAGGAGGGGGGATTATGAAAAATTGTTCGCTAGGATAAGCCTGGGGCTTTCTTCTAATTGAAAATGTCTTATTTAACGAGCTAATCACCATGCACCATATTCCATGAAAAGAGCTTCTATGGTATTGCTCGCTAGATCACTAGGTCAGAGTTTGGGCTGAGAGATTTACACTGTATGATGAGATGACTTGGCGAGTGTCAGAGCCTAGCTACGCAGCAACATCGTTACGGCACCCGGCGGACAAGAGTTGTCGGCTGGCGAGATTCTTACCTGACACGCGACCAGCGCTGACGACAGACGCACGCAAAGCCACGTGACTCCACCAGAGGCAGTGGACAGTGTGCGTGATAGCTCAGACCTAGCTGGGACAGGACTCTGAACGGACGTGTGTGACGAGAGCAAGGCGTTTGTGTGAATCTCCGTGGTTGTAAGCTGAACGACTGATATCTTGAGCGCCAGACCTATGAGCTGTATTGTGGTTGTGAGTTATATGTTGTACATTGCTGTAATTATCATTATGTATTTAATGTGGCAATAAATCCATAGAACTTGTGTTGCTGTGTCTTACGTCGAATCACGTTGTACTTGTACTGTCTCACATGTGTTAGCCAACGAGCCTAATAGAAGATCCTGACATGTGTGGACGTGGGTTGCTCGTCTTTATTTAAGAACCTAATATATTTAGACGTGTGTTGTTCGTCTTTGTGATTTAAAACTATAATTCTTGTACTTGTAAAATTTGTCAAGGTTATAGTGATGTACATGTGATCGGAAAAGTCTCAGTGTGATCCATTACTACATTGTCTAAATATGTTTAAGATCATTAGTAAATGTACAGTACATATTGTTTGATCCTGTAAACGTGTTAAACATTTGTGATTTGTTAAACTTGTCACCGTTTGACCTTGTCAACATTGTGTTTTTGCCGCCATTTTGACCTTGTCGCCATCTTGTAAACTTGATGTCTTTGTCCTTACTGAATGTCATCTTGATGTAAGTGATGTGTCATCAATGTTATTGAGTGTTCAAATACAGATAGATTGTTTTTGTGTATTGAGTTTGTGGAACGCAAAGAGTTTTGGAAAGAGTGTAACTTCTGTTGAAAGAAACACTGTTGACTACAAATTTACGACATACAATTATACTCAACGCCATCCAAACCTAATCAACACTTAGTGACTTGCAGGCACACACCAACAAACACACGCTAACTTATTTCTCTCCAAAAACAAAGCAGGTTTTTGCGTACCATCCATAACCCTGCCGTAGAGGTCATTAGTGGTTCCGAAGTACGACCCTACAGTTTTCTAGCCCGATTGCCCAACCATTCGTCACCATATCCAAGGGCACTTGAGTATATTTTTCTTCACTTTAACTTTACGTATGCATTAGTGGGCACGCATCGTATAGTCAAATCAATTGTAAGTTGTTTTTCTACTAACCATTTACAACATATTTGGTGTGATTGATTTTCATTGACATATTTTCTCCATCATGTCGTCATTATTTGATTTCATCGATATGGGGTTAAAATTAAAGTTAGAAGGTGATAAATTAACAGAATGGAGTGAGAAGAAATACGCTGAATACTGTGAACGCGATGAAAGAGCAGCAGAAAGAGCTCTAAAACAAGCAGAAATGGCTGCAAAACAAGCTGAGGCAGAAACAGCCTTGAAACAGGCAGAAATTGAAACAGCATTAAGCAAGCCGAAGTAGAATGGCAGAAACAGCTCTAAAGCAAGCTGAGATAGACAGTGAACTTAAGAAAGCAGAAATAGCAGCTCAGAGTAAGAGAGAAGAACTAGAATTACAGTTGAAAATGAAACAACTCGGACACTGAGACTGCAATGAATAAAGAGTCAAAGAAATCTGAAAGACTGGAAAAAGAAAACCAGTATAAGAAGTACCAAGGTATCGTTCGTAACTATACCTCGGGTGACTGCATAGCAGCCTTTACCCAAAATTTTGAGACATTAATGGAACATTACCAAGTTCCACTTTCAGAATGGAATATTTTATATATGAGGAGTCTATCTGGGGAACCTCTGAAAGTCATTGAAACCATCCCCAAAGACCTCAGAAAAGAGTACCATTACATTAAATCTAAAATAATGGCACATTTCATATTAGATGAAGCAGGGTACAGAGAACAATTCAGTAAACTGAGTCCAAAATCAACTCAAACGTTCTCTGACTACCTCTGTTTAGTCCGAGACATTTTCAGCAAATGGACTTCATCAGCCAAAATTAACAAAAATTATGATAAATTAGAAGATCTCATTATTCGAGATAAAGTTATTTCTTCTATCCCAGCATCTTTTTCTAAGTTCTTGCAGGAGAATGAATGCACAAGTGTGGAAGAAATGGAAAGACGTGGGTCGGCCTATTATACGGCAAATAAACAGTGTTTTGCCACTGAAGCTACTGACAGTAACTGGGTAGCAGCAGCCAACTATGAGAACAACTATAGTAGGCAAAAACCGAACAGGCCTACCTCTGATAAAGTTAGACATTGCATTCACTGTAAATTTTCCCACCATTTGAACGAGATGTGCGATAAAAACCCAGGATACCCAACATACTTGCAAAATATGGTAAACAGACAAGACAGAGAACGTAAATCGTTCAAAAGTGCACGTAAATGTTTTCTCTGCAAGGCTTACGGTCACCATCGCATGGATTGTAGAGGCAGGCATATGACCAACAAAGCCAATGCCGCCTTGTTCGATAGCTCAGCGTCAGAAGACGAAAATCCAGAAAAACATCCTGTACATGCAGCACAGGCTTGTGATGTATTTAGTGCTAACAAATGTACTGTCTGTAATACCTTCTATGAAAATGGTATCTTAACATGCGGGCACGCCGTCCCTATTACCAATGAGGAAGCTAACTTGGTAATAGAATCAAAAGCAGACTATGTACCATATTGTAATAATGTTATTAACATCACTCAACCTCATTCCTTATGTAAAGAGATCAATACTCAACAAGAAGGTGAGGAGATGAACAAAACCTCAAGACTGTCGTTAGGGAAACTAACGTTCCATAAAGGTTACATCAACGACACAGTATGCACATGTATACGCGACACAGGGGCTTGTCTTATCGGTCTTCGAAAGACCTTAGCTGATCCTAAAGACTACCTAGATGAGTACATCTACTGCAAAACTGTTTCAGGGACAGTAGAGAAATATCCCATGGCATGGGCCAATATAAAATCACCTTTCCTATCAGGCAGAGTAACTTGTGCTTTATTAGACAATCCATGTTGTGATTTATTAATTGGAAATGTATTAAATGTGACAGATTACATAGAGTCCAAACCTCACACAAGGCAAAAAGTTAACACCACAACAAATACTGCCTTAACTACCCCACTCATCATACAACAACATGATGAACAGACCAAGATACCACACCATACCAACGTGATTACCATCTCAGAACAAAAAGAAACAGAAACTGGTGTGTATCAGCACAAAGAAAAAGGTGCAGAAAACAAACAGTTCACAACAGCGAGGAAAGATCACAAATCATCATGGTATACACTATACCTCCTATACTCTCTGTTAACTACACACATAACCAAGTGCACACAGTGGATAGTTATACTTGCACTACTGATTGTAAATACAAAACAAATGTCTTCACAAACAGTTATATTTCCACATCATCATGACACAACACAGATGATATTACTCATGACAAACCAGCAGACTTTGTTACTTATGTCATTACTGTTGAACCAAATTTTGTTACTGCCACTCATAATCTCTATGTTAAATCAACTCATACGAATACCTATGCTGAACAATGTAAAACATCAGTCGGTGGAATTACTGACAAAAATCAGCAACAAATTACCCTACATATTGTGGAAAATATACACAAATTGCAAAAGATCGTACAAACATGCACGATTACATTTCACAACGATACATGGTGTATTATTATTGTTTGAACTATTGAATGTATACACACATGTACGAGTGCAGGTTTGGAGATAGCACTCAAAATGATCTCAACATAAAATTTGAAAATCCTTTTGGAAGATTTTAACCATAACCCACTTTATATCCTTAGATCCAGTAACTCCAGACTTGCCTTGTCTGTTATACGACTCCTCCTATCTGACATTCTTAATATCATTTACTATACTGACGACATCTGTGTCCATACAGAGACAACGACGGAACTATAACATTAACACCTGGACAGGACGTTCTACTACTACTACCTAGTATCAGACAGCACGAACTGACAGTGAAGCCTTCAAAGGTGAGCATGGCTTACCAAGAGATATCATTTTTGGGGTACAGAATATCCAATGGCTTTGTCATGACAGACAACAAAATTGTCTCAAAAATTCTAAAACTGTCACTTCCAACAAATAAGAAACAAGTCCGCAGTTTGTTGGGACTTATTAATTATTACAGAAATTTTATTCCTGATTTTTCAGAACTGACTGAGGTTTTTTCTAACTTACTAACCAAGAATAAACCCGAAAAAGTTGTAAACGATGAATGCCTACGAAATGCATTTGATAAAGTTTTGGCACACTTTTCAGATAAGAATTCGCCTAATCTCATCCTTAAATTGCCCAACATTCGTTTACCTTTCAGATTGAGAACAGATGCTAGCTCCATTGCGATCGGTGCAGTCCTATTGCAGGAATACAACGACATCCTGCATCCCGTTTGTTTCCTATCAAGAAAACTAAGGCCCCGAGAGCGGGCATGGTCCATTCCGCAATTAGAGGCATTGGCCTTAGTAGAAAGTGTAACGAAGCTGTCCAGATATCTTCTAGGACGTCACTTTATCATCGAAACTGACAACAGTCCATTAAGGTATATCAATTCCGCAGTACCATCAAATAATATGATTGCTCGCTGGTCCTTGAAGCTTCAGAATTTCAGTTTTGAAGTTCGCCATATTCCCGGCAGAATGAATACAATCGCCGACCTTTTGTCCCGTTGTCCGACAGACCCAGTAAGCAATGTCTGAGTGCACTGTGTAATATTACACTCAGCCCAACACAGCCACCAATGAGTGAATTTTTTCCATTCACCTACTGTGTAAGGTCTATAATGAAAATTGTGATACGGTTTAGAAACCGACATGTATAATATACTTATTTTAAACAAGTCATGTAATGAGTGTAGTATTATTGTGTAGTGTGTGTTAGAATGAGAACAATATTAATTGTATATATACACCAAGAACAGTGTCACAGACGCTTAACCACTTACCAGAAGCGAACTTTACCATTGTGACATTTGTGAGTGATTTTCTTCACCGTGATATTTTAACATGTGCAAATGTGGACCGAACATTGACTCCTACACCACCTCTACAGCGAATTTAATCCAAATTGTTCGACGTTTAACATCAGAAATAAGAACAGTCGATCTTTATCCAGAAGTTGTGAACACATCGGAAATAAGAACATTCCATCATAATCCGTTGTGAAACTATAACATCAAACACGAACTGTGAGAACATTTTACTATCCGTTCCGAAATAAAACCGGATCATTTGTGTTCAGAAAATGTAACATCAACCAAATTTTGCGTTTCGTGTGTATTTCCGGTGTAATTTAAAAAGTCTAGCAAAATTAGCAGACGACATACAAAATTTCAAAAATTTATGACACTTGTAAAATCCTTTTGAATCTATAAAATATAATATACCAATTGGGTACTTATTTATTTTGATTAGTGTAATCTTAGAATCATATCTTGATTAATGTATTCATATTACCGACTTTTTCTCGTTAATATGAAGGAACGTCAAGCAATGACGCTAAGAAATTAAATAATTATTGTAATGTATGGAATTTCTTAAATGTCAAAATTACTTCCCTTGCATTTGTGAATTACATCAAGGGCCATAAGTTGAAACATATTCATTAATGTATATTGTATGGATAGACATTTTGTTGCTCAAATGGTTAGCACAGCGGGTAGGCGTCCACCAAGCATGTCATAGAGCTGCCAACATTGCAAACCAACATAAGAACTCCTGACCAAATGAGGGCAGAGTTTAAGTGTTTAATACGACTAAATACAAAGCCGTATTTCAGTCTGGCTAGATGGTTGTTGCAAAACAATCATATTATTACGTTTTTTTCAAATAGCTGCGAGGTAGATGCGTGAAGCTGGTGCTACTGATCTGACTGGGTATTATTGCAATGAAGGTAACCAGGCATCAGGGGGATGAAACCTGAATTGTGTTAAAAGTTGTACTTCATTTGTCATTTCAATGCAACTTACATTTTTTTTGTATATATTTCTATGCCTTATATGTATTTTCATGCATAACACTGGGAAAAAGTAGTCTCTGACATGAAATTAACACTACCCCAGTATATACATACATCATGAATGAAAGATGGCATCTTTCATTGAGGTACCCGGGGAGAATGTCAGAGCCTAGCTACGCAGCAACATCGTTACGGCACCCGGCTGACAAGAGTTGTCGGCTGGCGAGATTCTTACCTGACACGCGACCAGCGCTGACGACAGACGCACGCAAAGCCACGTGACTCCACCAGAGGCAGTGGACAGTGTGCGTGATAGCTGAGACCAAGCTGGGACAGGACTCTGAACGGACGTGTGTGACGAGAGCAAGGCGTTTGTGTGAATCTCCGTGGTTGTAAGCTGAACGACTGATATCTTGAGCGCCAGACCTATGAGCTGTAATGTGGTTGTGAGTTATATGTTGTACATTGCTGTAATTATCGTTATGTATTTAATGTGGCAATAAATCCATAGAACTTGTGTTGCTGTGTCTTACGTCGAATCACGTTATATTGTACTGTCTCACATGTGTTAGCCAACGAGCCTAATAGAAGAACCTGACAGCGAGACAATCAGACACATGGGAGAAAATGTATGATGTATGATTCATGGTGTCACTAGACGATCAGACAC
This sequence comes from Cepaea nemoralis, assembly GCA_014155875.1. Lineage (NCBI taxonomy): Eukaryota > Metazoa > Mollusca > Gastropoda > Stylommatophora > Helicidae > Cepaea > Cepaea nemoralis. The sequence continues at coordinate 1,142,818 of JACEFZ010009173.1, forward strand.
AAAGGAGAAGTTGTATGATTTATGATGGCATGGCACGGCTAGATGGTCACACATAAGGGAGAGCTTATATGGTGTATTGTAGAATGAAACCGCTAGACCAGTGGTTCTCAACCAGGGGGGAATTTTAGGGTTTCCGGGGGGGGGGGGGGGGGATGAAGACCATTTCAAGATCGCGTTAATACAAGAACCGATTACTTGATATTGTTTTTCCCTTCATACTTTATAGTTAAGTACGTCTCATCCTTCTAAAATTCATTTTATAAAGTCAGTAGACCCACAAATCATGTTTTATATGGATGTCTAGACTTCTTTTAATATGTGCTATTAAATTTACCTTACATTTTTACGTATACTGTATAGGGGTGGAGGGGATTTTTAGATAGGAAATATGAAGGGGTGGGGGAATGACGTTCTGAAAATACGGTGAAGGAGGGTACGGGCCAATAAAGGTTGAGAACCACTGCGCTAGACGATCAAACACAAGGGATACGTTGTATGATTTATGATGACATGACGTGGCAAAACGATCAAACACACTTTATAACTGTATGATTGATGTTGAAATTAGGTCACTAGACAATCAGACATACGGGAGACACTGACTCACCTTTGGTTGTCTTTGTCTGTGACATCATTGCTGAAAGAAAGACACAGTAGAAAACTAATTACATCATGATCAAATAAACTGTTTGTTTATTTGTTTGTTTGTTAAGGATTACTTTCACTTCACACTGATAACACAATAACCCAGTCAGTGCTCCACTCTCTTCTGATAGATCATCATCTTCTCCATCATCATCAGCCAATGGCAGTAGTAGGTTAGGTGGTAACTGATTATGATTTCAGGATTGACCTCTAAGGATTGGCCCCAATCCTTAGGATTAGGATTAGGGTTAGGGGTTAGGGTTAGGGTTAGGGGTTAGGGTTAGGGGTTAGGGTTAGGGGTTAGGGTTAGGGGTAGGGGTTAGGGTTAGGGGTTAGGGTGTTTGTCTTCTCCTAACTAATTATACTTTCTGGATTGACTTCGCTGGATTGCCCCCAATCCAGCTCGGGACCAGGGCGATTTGGGTAGGGTAGGTACTTAGGTCATATGTAAGGGTGATAATTATAATAAAAGAGCTGTTTTCTAAGGGCAGATAACTGAGTTTGTGTATCATATTTTAAATAATTGTTAAAAATAAAATAAAATTAAACAACAACCAAAGGCGCGCGGGGGCGGTCGGCGGGTGCAGGAGCAAACGCGGCCGTTCGGTCGCGTGGAGCGGTCGAATCCAGTAAAACAGTGTCTTGTAGTAACTAATTGGCCGGTCATTGCTGAGTGACCACAAGGCCGGTCAGTGACGAGTGCGGGTAGTGGGGCTAGACGGTTCGAACCCTCGAACCGCTCCGGGTGTCATATGAAAGTTGTAAACAGTAAAAAGGTATATATGGCGTGTATATGATCTGTAGTGGGTCGTAGTGGCCTATAAACTATCATCATATAGATTACACCTCTTCAAATGAAAACCTTAAAAAAGTTAAGATGGCATGTAGTAACGGTTGTAAGGGGGCGTGGCTTCGTGGTATTCGTTGTTAAGGGGTTGGTGAGTGGTGATGTACCTATATAACAGCTCCCGAACACTACCATCATATTGGTTACAACTCTTCAAATGAAAACCTTAAAAAAGTAAAGATGGTCGATAGTAAATGTTGTAGTGGGTGTGGCTTCGTGGTATTCGTTGTTAAGGGGTTGGTGAGCGGAGAAGTAGCTAAAGAAGTGCTTCTGGACATTTCAAAGGGGTGGGCGAGTGGCGAAGCAGCTAAATTAATGCGTCGGTTCCTTGCTAAGAGACAGAGGAGTTGCTAGATAAAGGCTCCAGGTCGTTGTTAAGGGGCAGGTGGGTGTAAAAATAGCTAGATAACTGCTTCTGATCCTTGATAAGAGGTGGGCGAGGGACGGAGTGGTTAGATAATTACGCCCGTTCCTTGGTAAGAGCTAGGGTGATCGAGTGGATAAGTGGGTAAATAAAGGCATGGAGGTCTACCACTGGCACATTCAACGCATAATGGCGGCGTCGGTCGTCAGAAGACCTAGGATAGTTTCATTATATGTATATTGTAAAGTGGTCGACTGTTTATTATAACGGTGGTTACTATTATCTGTAGTTAAGGGGATGTAAATACTATCATCATACCGGTTACAACTCTTCAAATGAAAACCTTGAAAGTGGTCGATTATACTGGTTTAGTTGGCATGACTTTGTGATATTCATTGTTAAGGGGTGGGGTGAGTGGATGCGTAGCTAGCTATCGCTTCTGAACACTATCATCGGGTTCGAATCCCAGTGGGGGCGATCTAGTGGTAGAAGAAATATTGATAATATTTGGTTACTTAGTTGTGATTTCAAGCTCTGGTGTTATTAACCCGGTTATGTTTAGAAAAGTGGAGGTGATGTGCTGGTTGCGGAGTATGTTTAGGGGGTACCCCAGACACCGTGGAAGTGACAGGTTCGAATCTCGGAACTTTGTCGTTGGTAAGATTACCAGTCAACAACGTGTGGGTGTCTAGTTAACCATAGAGGTTAGGGTCGCTTTGTCCGGCCTTGTCGCAGCGGCCCCAAGTCCCAACGCTGCTGAAAAACACAGGCAGCAGATTTCACCGTTGCATCTACGAGTCACAAAATATAACCTAACTTAAAAATCAGAATATGACCTCAACAGGTGTTGCCAAAAATCAATACTCATTTTCATAACGGCTAATCCATGGGATTATCATCCTCGTAATGACCAAGTCAGGTTAATAATATTTCTTATATCTCCGCCATTGCAAATAGTTCGCGATATTAATAAATGTTCATATAAAGGTTGGAAGGGGATTAAAAGATTAACACCTATTGTTGGGACATCCAATAAAAATCAATAACACTACCCTCGATTTTTCTCATAATTGCCGATTGGGGATCATGGGCTAGGTGTATGTGTCCTTATTTAGTTAAAACAGGTGGTATGAGTAGGAGATATCACAAACAGTATCAGCATGTACCACTCTGATCTTAAATATCAGTAGTTCGTTGTTCTTGTGACATTGAAAACGCTCGTGGTGTGAAGACAGATGGTGTACTATGTTATTGGGCGGTGTACATAGATTGACCAGTATGTGAAGTTTATACAGGTTACCCCTGTCAGCGCATCGTAGCTGTGTTGTGAATTGTCGCCTATTACATCCAGGTATAAAAATAACCAAAAATATTTCACATCAACTCAGACATGCCTCTATATAGCTGCACTGCGAACATGGCTAGGGTCTACTGTAGGATAGTATCGTGTATCTGTGTATACGGGTTTACCACTGCTTATAGATGTGTGCAGTATTATTGGAAAGCGGCTGTTATGTATACATTATCAAAGTATGTTGCCTTACAGAGCTGGTATAGTATCTATGTGTCTGCTACGTTGTATGTTTTATTCTGTTGCCCTGTAGTATTTGGAGGGAATTTCATGCGGCTGTCTAGTGAATTTTTTTAAAAACGATGTCTCACTATCCACAATGCCACTGGCATTAGAGGCATTTCAACTTGTCTGCTCACTGACCTCGCTTCACAGTCATACAAAAGTTCAGGTTCTATGTAGCACTTAAACACTCTTTTTATTTCTCATTACAGTTGACAACTTTATATTAGTCAGTATGTTTTCCAACTTGCAAAAGGCAACCTTCATCACAGCGATTGTTGTTCTAATGTTTTAAAGCCACCTTCCATCAGACATTGTTGTCTTTCTTTGTATGCTCACGGCTACTGTTTCCCCATTTCAAGCTCCATGTCTCTACTCGTATGTATTAGTGTGGTAGAAGTAAACCAACATCTCACAAGATAGACATATATTACCACAATGTATATGGACCGGTGGGAAACGGCTACATCCGGGCAAAGAGGGCGTTGCATCCTGTCACAGGCGTATGGGTACAGCCGAGACATGTCGTTAAGGGGGATACCACAGAAAAAGAAACGGTGTTCTGTTGGCGATCGAACCAGGGGACCTAACTCGTGATGACCACCATGTACGGGAGTGATTCTGCCCCCTCGTCAACAGGGCGTCGGAAGTGTAAAATGGTCTCCCTTCTCTAGCGTTTCTATATCCGAGGCGTCCTAAGGTCAACAAGTAACAGCAAAGAACACGAAACTACTACTACCAAGGCCTCTATATACCACAAGGCAGTTTCGAATATAGTATACACAACTATAATCAAGTCATCACTGTGTTCGACTAACCCTTTCTCATAGACATAGAGGAGAGATGTGAGCACCGAGGCCAGTTGGGGGAGGTGTACCTTTTACTTAACATCTATCGGGCCATACACCGACGAGTGTTTAGCTATATTTATCACCTGTATAATATTACCCGTGAACACAACAAGCTTCCCTGGATCAATTTTAGGCGTCTCATATAACATGATATATCACGTACCAGCTGTCCTGACCAGCGAAGTTATCGCTTCTCAGAGCAGACATTTACACTTTCATTAATTCTTCTGCCTGGCTAAAGGGGTCTTTGCATCTTTCCGCAGAAACCTATTTCCGATGCCAATATATGTTTTTCAATGTGTCGGCTCATTGCCACATTTCACATCCTGACAAAAATATAGGTTCTATGTACCACTCCAACAGTCAAATAAGAAAATAATTGTTAACCAAATTATTAAAATGTTGGCCAAATATAGAAATATATCGACCAGACGTATAAAGTATAGTAAAATGTTAGCCAAACTTATAAAACTCGTGGTCAAAATAAGAAATATCTCAACCAAGCGTATAAGAAATAAGAAAAATGTTAGCCAAATTATTAAAATGTTGGCCAAATATAGAAATATATCGACCAGACGTATAAAATATAGTAAAATTTGTTAGCCAAACTTATAAAACTCGGGGTCAAAATAAGAAATATCTTAACCAAGCGTATAAGAAATAAGAAAAAGGCTAGTCAAACTAATGAAAATGTTGGCCAAATACAGAAATATCTCGACCAAACTTACAAAAAAAAAAAAAAAAATAGGAAAATATGTCGACTAAAGTAGGAACATTTGTTAGCCAAAGATGAAAAATATTGGTCAAGTAAAGAAATATCGCATCCAAACTTTTAAAATGTCGGAAACTTTATTAACCAAATGTGAAAAATATTGTCCAAGTAAATACATGTTACAACTAATCTTATAAATATCTCAACCATGCTTATGAAAAGGAGGAAAATGTGTTAACCTAATGAGAAAATATTGGCCAAGTGAAGAAATATCTCATCCATTCTTATAAAACTTAGGAAAGTGTGTTAACCTAATGAGAAAAATATCGCCCAATTGAAGAAAAATGTTACACAAAACTTATAAAACTTAGGAAAATGTGTTAACCTAATGAGAAAAATATCGACCAATTGAAGAAAAAAGTTACACAAAACTTATAAAACTTAGGAAAATGTGTTAACCTAATGAGAAAAATATCGCCCAATTGAAGAAAAAAGTTACACAAAACTTATAAAACTTAGGAAAATGTGTTAACCTAATGAGAAAAATATCGCCCAATTGAAGAAAAAGTTACACAAAACTTATAAAACTTAGGAAAATGTGTTAACCTAATGAGAAAAATATTGACCAAGTAAAGAAAAACATACACCAAACTTCTGAAAAGTAAGAAAATTTGTTAACCAAATGGGAAAAATATTGGCCAAGTGGAGAAATATCTCAACCATACTTATGAAAAGGAGGAACATGTGTTAACCTAATGAGAAAATATCGCCCAAGTGAAGAAAAAAGTTACACAAAACTTATAAAACTTAGGAAAATGTGTTAACCTAATGAGAAAAATATCGCCCAATTGAAGAAAAAAGTTACATAAAACTTATAAAACTTAGGAAAATGTGTTAACCTAATGAGAAAAATATTGACCAAGTAAAGAAAAAACGTACACCAAACTTCTGAAAAGTAAGAAAATTTGTTAACCAAAAGGGAAAAATATATGGGCTAAACTATGAAATATGTTGACCGAACTAAGAAAGTGTGTTAACCAAAGGGGGAAAAAATGTTGGTCAAAACATGAAACACCTCGACCAAGCTTATAAATATCTCGTGTAAACTTATAAAAAAAAAAAGTAGGAACAAATATTGCTTCTGTAGTTATGTCAAACGTGTCTTGAACTTTTATCTGAACAGACATTTCACAAGACATAATCATCAACGTCAACACTTTCCCTCTTTTACATTACCGAAAGTTTCAACTTATCAGTCCAGAGTATCCACTAAAGAAGCACTTATGCATACTAATCACCCAGCTCTTCACACTCTTGGTGTTTTTTTTTTTTTGGTTTTTTTTTCTAACGCAAAGTGTCTCTGTCTTTCATAGATAACTTCACAACTTTTCTATGTAGCACCACTAACAACGCCAAACCTTCGTTTCACATGAGCTTTAACGAAACAGTCATAACAACATTTAGGGCAATCTGTGGCTCCACCTGGGATAGTTTCAATATCATCTGAGTATTCGCCAGCAAAGATCCACTTCACATGGCTGATATCTTCAACTTTCTATACCATAATGTCTGCTACACTAACCTTCCATTGGTCCATCTTTCAACAATACAAAGAGTGTTCTCGAAGTCTAGCTAACATAACATTGCTTACTTTGTCCACCTCTATCACACTTTGTCATTTCACAGCTGCAATAGCGGCAAGTCTGCAACCAACCAACAGTGTCTGTTATGAAGTAGACCTTTCTTAAAGCCACGTCTGCCTTACTGAACCCTTGAATACCCTCTACCACATCGTCTAACCGACTTTCAACATTTCATACCAAATAACATTAACATTCTCTTTGATTACAGAACAACTGATTTTCTGCTGACTAAGCAGATTTTCCAACCCCGTGGAGATAAATCATATGCCCCCTAACCTACTAGGCGCTATTCTAGACAACGAATATGGTCATCGACCAGCACCCCTAGGCAGAACTTGAAAAAACAACAGAGCTTGGGTTATTGAGACGAATGAGTTGCATTCCTTGGACTATCAGAAAGACATCAAACACAACAAACTCTTTCTTACTAACCCTAACCCTAAGTATACATCAACTAACCCTAACCCTAAACCTAAGTATACAGCAACTAACCCTAACCCTAACTATACAACAAACTCTTTCTTAAGAGACATAGATACAAACCAGTGTTAGAAATGAAAAAGTTAAATTTATGTGATTACATTTTAATTAAAATTTAAAACTAATAAATCGCACTTTTATTGCGCGCTTCACTTAATATACAGATATAGGGTAAGTATAGGTATAGGTTAGGTATAGGACATATATCAAGCTTATATCTTGCGCAATAAAAGTGCGATTTATTAGTTTTAAATTTTAATTAAAACTGTAATCACATAAATTTAACTTTTTCATTTCTAACACTGGTTTGTATCTATGTCTCTTAAGAAAGAGTTTGTTGTATAGTTAGGGTTAGGGTTAGTTGCTGTATACTTAGGTTTAGGGTTAGGGTTAGTTGATGTATACTTAGGGTTAGGGTTAGTAAGAAAGAGTTTGTTGTGTTTGATGTCTTTCTGATAGTCCAAGGAATGCAACTCATTCGTCTCAATAACCCAAGCTCTGTTGTTTTTTCAAGTTCTGCCTAGGGGTGCTGGTCGATGACCATATTCGTTGTCTAGAATAGCGCCTAGTAGGTTAGGGGGCATATGATTTATCTCCACGGGGTTGGAAAATCTGCTTAGTCAGCAGAAAATCAGTTGTTCTGTAATCAAAGAGAATGTTAATGTTATTTGGTATGAAATGTTGAAAGTCGGTTAGACGATGTGGTAGAGGGTATTCAAGGGTTCAGTAAGGCAGACGTGGCTTTAAGAAAGGTCTACTTCATAACAGACACTGTTGGTTGGTTGCAGACTTGCCGCTATTGCAGCTGTGAAATGACAAAGTGTGATAGAGGTGGACAAAGTAAGCAATGTTATGTTAGCTAGACTTCGAGAACACTCTTTGTATTGTTGAAAGATGGACCAATGGAAGGTTAGTGTAGCAGACATTATGGTATAGAAAGTTGAAGATATCAGCCATGTGAAGTGGATCTTTGCTGGCGAATACTCAGATGATATTGAAACTATCCCAGGTGGAGCCACAGATTGCCCTAAATGTTGTTATGACTGTTTCGTTAAAGCTCATGTGAAACGAAGGTTTGGCGTTGTTAGTGGTGCTACATAGAAAAGTTGTGAAGTTATCTATGAAAGACAGAGACACTTTGCGTTAGAAAAAAAAACCAAAAAAAACACCAAGAGTGTGAAGAGCTGGGTGATTAGTATGCATAAGTGCTTCTTTAGTGGATACTCTGGACTGATAAGTTGAAACTTTCGGTAATGTAAAAGAGGGAAAGTGTTGACGTTGATGATTATGTCTTGTGAAATGTCTGTTCAGATAAAAGTTCAAGACACGTTTGACATAACTACAGAAGCAATATTTGTTCCTACTTTTTTTTTTTTATAAGTTTACACGAGATATTTATAAGCTTGGTCGAGGTGTTTCATGTTTTGACCAACATTTTTTCCCCCTTTGGTTAACACACTTTCTTAGTTCGGTCAACATATTTCATAGTTTAGCCCATATATTTTTCCCTTTTGGTTAACAAATTTTCTGACTTTTCAGAAGTTTGGTGTACGTTTTTTCTTTACTTGGTCAATATTTTTCTCATTAGGTTAACACATTTTCCTAAGTTTTATAAGTTTTATGTAACTTTTTTCTTCAATTGGGCGATATTTTTCTCATTAGGTTAACACATTTTCCTAAGTTTTATAAGTTTTGTGTAACTTTTTTCTTCACTTGGGCGATATTTTCTCATTAGGTTAACACATGTTCCTCCTTTTCATAAGTATGGTTGAGATATTTCTCCACTTGGCCAATATTTTTCCCATTTGGTTAACAAATTTTCTTACTTTTCAGAAGTTTGGTGTATGTTTTTCTTTACTTGGTCAATATTTTTCTCATTAGGTTAACACATTTTCCTAAGTTTTATAAGTTTTATGTAACTTTTTTCTTCAATTGGGCGATATTTTTCTCATTAGGTTAACACATTTTCCTAAGTTTTATAAGTTTTGTGTAACTTTTTTCTTCACTTGGGCGATATTTTCTCATTAGGTTAACACATTTTCCTCCTTTTCATAAGTATGGTTGAGATATTTCTCCACTTGGCCAATATTTTTCCCATTTGGTTACCAAATTTTCTTACTTTTCAGAAGTTTGGTGTATGTTTTTCTTTACTTGGTCAATATTTTTCTCATTAGGTTAACACATTTTCCTAAGTTTTATAAGTTTTGTGTAACTTTTTCTTCAATTGGGCGATATTTTTCTCATTAGGTTAACACATTTTCCTAAGTTTTATAAGTTTTGTGTAACTTTTTTCTTCAATTGGGCGATATTTTTCTCATTAGGTTAACACATTTTCCTAAGTTTTATAAGTTTTGTGTAACTTTTTTCTTCAATTGGTCGATATTTTTCTCATTAGGTTAACACATTTTCCTAAGTTTTATAAGTTTTGTGTAACATTTTTCTTCAATTGGGCGATATTTTTCTCATTAGGTTAACACACTTTCCTAAGTTTTATAAGAATGGATGAGATATTTCTTCACTTGGCCAATATTTTCTCATTAGGTTAACACATTTTCCTCCTTTTCATAAGCATGGTTGAGATATTTATAAGATTAGTTGTAACATGTATTTACTTGGACAATATTTTTCACATTTGGTTAATAAAGTTTCCGACATTTTAAAAGTTTGGATGCGATATTTCTTTACTTGACCAATATTTTTCATCTTTGGCTAACAAATGTTCCTACTTTAGTCGACATATTTTCCTATTTTTTTTTTTTTTTTTTGTAAGTTTGGTCGAGATATTTCTGTATTTGGCCAACATTTTCATTAGTTTGACTAGCCTTTTTCTTATTTCTTATACGCTTGGTTAAGATATTTCTTATTTTGACCCCGAGTTTTATAAGTTTGGCTAACAAATTTTACTATATTTTATACGTCTGGTCGATATATTTCTATATTTGGCCAACATTTTAATAATTTGGCTAACATTTTTCTTATTTCTTATACGCTTGGTTGAGATATTTCTTATTTTGACCACGAGTTTTATAAGTTTGGCTAACATTTTACTATACTTTATACGTCTGGTCGATATATTTCTATATTTGGCCAACATTTTAATAATTTGGTTAACAATTATTTTCTTATTTGACTGTTGGAGTGGTACATAGAACCTATATTTTTGTCAGGATGTGAAATGTGGCAATGAGCCGACACATTGAAAAACATATATTGGCATCGGAAATAGGTTTCTGCGGAAAGATGCAAAGACCCCTTTAGCCAGGCAGAAGAATTAATGAAAGTGTAAATGTCTGCTCTGAGAAGCGATAACTTCGCTGGTCAGGACAGCTGGTACGTGATATATCATGTTATATGAGACGCCTAAAATTGATCCAGGGAAGCTTGTTGTGTTCACGGGTAATATTATACAGGTGATAAATATAGCTAAACACTCGTCGGTGTATGGCCCGATAGATGTTAAGTAAAAGGTACACCTCCCCCAACTGGCCTCGGTGCTCACATCTCTCCTCTATGTCTATGAGAAAGGGTTAGTCGAACACAGTGATGACTTGATTATAGTTGTGTATACTATATTCGAAACTGCCTTGTGGTATATAGAGGCCTTGGTAGTAGTAGTTTCGTGTTCTTTGCTGTTACTTGTTGACCTTAGGACGCCTCGGATATAGAAACGCTAGAGAAGGGAGACCATTTTACACTTCCGACGCCCTGTTGACGAGGGGGCAGAATCACTCCCGTACATGGTGGTCATCACGAGTTAGGTCCCCTGGTTCGATCGCCAACAGAACACCGTTTCTTTTTCTGTGGTATCCCCCTTAACGACATGTCTCGGCTGTACCCATACGCCTGTGACAGGATGCAACGCCCTCTTTGCCCGGATGTAGCCGTTTCCCACCGGTCCATATACATTGTGGTAATATATGTCTATCTTGTGAGATGTTGGTTTACTTCTACCACACTAATACATACGAGTAGAGACATGGAGCTTGAAATGGGGAAACAGTAGCCGTGAGCATACAAAGAAAGACAACAATGTCTGATGGAAGGTGGCTTTAAAACATTAGAACAACAATCGCTGTGATGAAGGTTGCCTTTTGCAAGTTGGAAAACATACTGACTAATATAAAGTTGTCAACTGTAATGAGAAATAAAAAGAGTGTTTAAGTGCTACATAGAACCTGAACTTTTGTATGACTGTGAAGCGAGGTCAGTGAGCAGACAAGTTGAAATGCCTCTAATGCCAGTGGCATTGTGGATAGTGAGACATCGTTTTTAAAAAAATTCACTAGACAGCCGCATGAAATTCCCTCCAAATACTACAGGGCAACAGAATAAAACATACAACGTAGCAGACACATAGATACTATACCAGCTCTGTAAGGCAACATACTTTGATAATGTATACATAACAGCCGCTTTCCAATAATACTGCACACATCTATAAGCAGTGGTAAACCCGTATACACAGATACACGATACTATCCTACAGTAGACCCTAGCCATGTTCGCAGTGCAGCTATATAGAGGCATGTCTGAGTTGATGTGAAATATTTTTGGTTATTTTTATACCTGGATGTAATAGGCGACAATTCACAACACAGCTACGATGCGCTGACAGGGGTAACCTGTATAAACTTCACATACTGGTCAATCTATGTACACCGCCCAATAACATAGTACACCATCTGTCTTCACACCACGAGCGTTTTCAATGTCACAAGAACAACGAACTACTGATATTTAAGATCAGAGTGGTACATGCTGATACTGTTTGTGATATCTCCTACTCATACCACCTGTTTTAACTAAATAAGGACACATACACCTAGCCCATGATCCCCAATCGGCAATTATGAGAAAAATCGAGGGTAGTGTTATTGATTTTTATTGGATGTCCCAACAATAGGTGTTAATCTTTTAATCCCCTTCCAACCTTTATATGAACATTTATTAATATCGCGAACTATTTGCAATGGCGGAGATATAAGAAATATTATTAACCTGACTTGGTCATTACGAGGATGATAATCCCATGGATTAGCCGTTATGAAAATGAGTATTGATTTTTGGCAACACCTGTTGAGGTCATATTCTGATTTTTAAGTTAGGTTATATTTTGTGACTCGTAGATGCAACGGTGAAATCTGCTGCCTGTGTTTTTCAGCAGCGTTGGGACTTGGGGCCGCTGCGACAAGGCCGGACAAAGCGACCCTAACCTCTATGGTTAACTAGACACCCACACGTTGTTGACTGGTAATCTTACCAACGACAAAGTTCCGAGATTCGAACCTGTCACTTCCACGGTGTCTGGGGTACCCCCTAAACATACTCCGCAACCAGCACATCACCTCCACTTTTCTAAACATAACCGGGTTAATAACACCAGAGCTTGAAATCACAACTAAGTAACCAAATATTATCAATATTTCTTCTACCACTAGATCGCCCCCACTGGGATTCGAACCCGATGATAGTGTTCAGAAGCGATAGCTAGCTACGCATCCACTCACCCCACCCCTTAACAATGAATATCACAAAGTCATGCCAACTAAACCAGTATAATCGACCACTTTCAAGGTTTTCATTTGAAGAGTTGTAACCGGTATGATGATAGTATTTACATCCCCTTAACTACAGATAATAGTAACCACCGTTATAATAAACAGTCGACCACTTTACAATATACATATAATGAAACTATCCTAGGTCTTCTGACGACCGACGCCGCCATTATGCGTTGAATGTGCCAGTGGTAGACCTCCATGCCTTTATTTACCCACTTATCCACTCGATCACCCTAGCTCTTACCAAGGAACGGGCGTAATTATCTAACCACTCCGTCCCTCGCCCACCTCTTATCAAGGATCAGAAGCAGTTATCTAGCTATTTTTACACCCACCTGCCCCTTAACAACGACCTGGAGCCTTTATCTAGCAACTCCTCTGTCTCTTAGCAAGGAACCGACGCATTAATTTAGCTGCTTCGCCACTCGCCCACCCCTTTGAAATGTCCAGAAGCACTTCTTTAGCTACTTCTCCGCTCACCAACCCCTTAACAACGAATACCACGAAGCCACACCCACTACAACATTTACTATCGACCATCTTTACTTTTTTAAGGTTTTCATTTGAAGAGTTGTAACCAATATGATGGTAGTGTTCGGGAGCTGTTATATAGGTACATCACCACTCACCAACCCCTTAACAACGAATACCACGAAGCCACGCCCCCTTACAACCGTTACTACATGCCATCTTAACTTTTTTAAGGTTTTCATTTGAAGAGGTGTAATCTATATGATGATAGTTTATAGGCCACTACGACCCACTACAGATCATATACACGCCATATATACCTTTTTACTGTTTACAACTTTCATATGACACCCGGAGCGGTTCGAGGGTTCGAACCGTCTAGCCCCACTACCCGCACTCGTCACTGACCGGCCTTGTGGTCACTCAGCAATGACCGGCCAATTAGTTACTACAAGACACTGTTTTACTGGATTCGACCGCTCCACGCGACCGAACGGCCGCGTTTGCTCCTGCACCCGCCGACCGCCCCCGCGCGCCTTTGGTTGTTGTTTAATTTTATTTTATTTTTAACAATTATTTAAAATATGATACACAAACTCAGTTATCTGCCCTTAGAAAACAGCTCTTTTATTATAATTATCACCCTTACATATGACCTAAGTACCTACCCTACCCAAATCGCCCTGGTCCCGAGCTGGATTGGGGGCAATCCAGCGAAGTCAATCCAGAAAGTATAATTAGTTAGGAGAAGACAAACACCCTAACCCCTAACCCTAACCCCTACCCCTAACCCTAACCCCTAACCCTAACCCCTAACCCTAACCCCTAACCCTAACCCCTAACCCTAATCCTAATCCTAAGGATTGGGGCCAATCCTTAGAGGTCAATCCTGAAATCATAATCAGTTACCACCTAACCTACTACTAATGGCTTCTCCTACGCAAAACTTTCCTCCTGAAACAGCCTTTAGAAAATTCTCTCCACCATAAGCGAGATGTCCTGTCCCTGTTGCTGTCATGTGTAAATGTCTCTCCACAATAAGCCAGATTTCCTGTCTCTGTTGCTGTCATGTGTAAATGTCTCTCTACCATAAGCTAGATGTCTGTCTCTGTTGCTGTCATGTGTAAATGTCTCTCCACAATAAGCCAGATTTCCTGTCTCTGTTGCTGTCATGTGTAAATGTCTCTCTACCATAAGCTAGATGTCCTGTCTCTATTGCTGTCATGTGTAAATGTCTCTCCACAATAAGCCAGATTTCCTGTCTCTGTTGCTGTCATGTGTAAATGTCTCTCCACCATAAGCTAGATGTCTGTCTCTGTTGCTGTCATGTGTAAATGTCTCTCCACAATAAGCCAGATTTCCTGTCTCTGTTGCTGTCATGTGTAAATGTCTCTCCACCATAAGCTAGATGTCTGTCTCTGTTGCTGTCATGCGTAAATGTCTCTCCATCATAGACTAGATGTCCTGCCCCTGTTTCTGTCATGTGCAAATTAAATTATCTTTCAATCTTGAATCAATCGATGTCGTTGTCTGTCTCTTCTTCAATTCCCCGCTACACCTTCCTCCATAGTTATCCTCTCCAGACATCCATTTATTTCTACATTCCAAGCATATTTCATTTCACTCCAATTATTTGTCTTTATGGCAAATCTGCTTCAATATTGATTTTCAGGGGATAGTTGTGTTCTCTTTTTCGTCTATTGAATTTTTTATCCTCGTCTGTAGCACGTATATTAAAAAGCGCATATTTGACTTTCAGTTGATTTCCTATAGACCGAACAGGAAGGATCTCACCACATGAAACTCCGTAGCACATGCATTAAGCGAAATGTGTGACTGTCAGAATTCTATATGCTATAAGTAGTCCTGTTGTGGATAGTTTTCTGAACTTTAAGGACAAAAGGATCGACTTTATTACACCGGGTTTTATCCCATATGGTTCCATCTCTTTCCTCGGGGCGGCGTTGCGGAAAGCGTCACACAAAGCACGAACTCTGTAGCTCCAGTGACGACCCAGAGGAGTCTCAGAGAAAACTGCACTCGTGAACCGAATGAAATAGCTCAGATTTGATCCCACGAACTCTGGAGCGTAAGGCCGGCGGCTTAACTACTTCGCCACGGAGAGTGCCAGATTTCTAACATTGAAAGTTGCCAGAGCAGTGGCATAGCCGCCTGTTCTTCTGGATTTCCAACGATATTCATGCAGATTTCTTGCTTCCACCTGATGCCTAAGGCCGTTTGGGTGGTGCTTTTGTTGCAGCCTCCTTGGGGGAATTGTTCTTCTTTCTGCTTCTGTTTGAAAGCTACTTTCTCAGCATCCACATCATATTTAGATGCTCAATATAATGTTTTCCCATTGGGGATTTGAATGACTAAGATACAAACGCCGGTCTCCCTGGCCTAGGGGTTAACGTCTTTCTCCGTAATCCCGTATATTCTCGTGAGTAGCGTAACCTGCGCGAGAATCGGTAGCGGTTCTCGCATCGTTGGTAACTTACGGGGTATGTGAGCCGGTCGCTCAGAAATCAATGACAAACTACTGAGTGTAATCTTGCCTAGTACATCAACAGCAGCTTAAAAATGCTGATGTTGACTGGACGTCATGTAAAGTTTATGCAAAAACAAATAAAATACTAACAATAGATAGCACGATTTATTGCTTGGCATATTTCGCCGCAGCTCGGTAGGTACACACTGCAGAAGTCTCACAATTTGCACTAAAGTACTAAAGCAATAAGATAAATCCTTCAGGCTGAAATATACAACACACAAAATGATCTCATGTTAAAACTGGCAGAGGCAATTGCCATTCATTTACAAAGACCAACTTTTTGACACGATAGTCAGTGTAAAATTACCGTGGTAGACAATTAAAATTACAGCGGGGGACACCGTGACGCAGTAGTACTTTCCTGCTCTTGAATCCGTCAGTCTGTACTCGGGCTCTTCTATTGTGCATGTATGCTTTGATTCATTTGTACATTCTTCCATTCCATGTATAGTTTCTCAGTTTCTTCATCAGACCTTCTTTCCAGACTTTGTCAGAAGTTATCTTGAGATCTATCAAATATCCATGCCCCAAGCACGTTTCTTCTCTTGGAATGCATCCTCAGTTTCTCGAGACAGGTGGGTTGTCTGATCTTCTGTAGAGCAACACTGCCTCAAGCTTGCTTGCTGTGGCATAAGCATCTTTTCGCTTTCAGTGTACCACTGCAGTCTGTGATTGATGATTTCACGCTCCATTGATTTGCAGTTCCAACCAATATTAACCGCCATTTCCAGCACCATTTTCGGTTTCCAACAACCAGCAATTACCACCTACAAAAAACAAAACATGTATCGATTACTGCACACGCGGAACAAACTGTGGCATTCCCAGACGTCTTCATATTGATTGACGTTAAACACATGTTTCAAATATTCCAAATATCAACCCAGGTGTAAAATACATTATCCTGGTTATGATGTTCTTCAATATCTCTGTATGTAATATGTATTGCTCAGTTCTTGTAAATTGAAATTATGTATATTACAATCCACTACATGTAATACCCGTATTTGTGAAGTTTTCAGATCACGTGAATAACAATTTCTTGTATCGATCCCACATTCTGCAGTGACGAAATATATGGCGCAAACCGACTACGATAACGACACTGATTTACCTAACTTGGCTAAATACAATAATCGATTGCTGCAAAAGATCTGCAACCATGGGCGGTTACGATTAACTTCAGTGTTTCTCAAGATCTTGGTAGAAGTGGGTCTGATATGGCATCATGATGCGAGTTGTGCTGCACTTTTAGTCAAACATGTGGCTCAGTACATCCGACCTCGACTGCATTTGTTCCAGTTTGTTTTCCCTAGCCTTTGTCTGTCTCTATTCTACCTACAAGGCAGCAGGTTTGTGTCTCTCTTCGTCTGGTTTCTACCCTTTCACCTGTCTAACATCGGGGTCCCTGACAGTATCTGCGCTACCAACAGAATAGCTCTTGGGGTCACTGGAACACGCAGACCCCTCAGTCGCAACAAGGTGGGTACAAGCAGAGGGTGAAATTAGGTATTTTGTGAAGGAGTCGTTAGTGTTAAATAAAATAATTTGCCGCATTAAGGTGTTTCTAACAACGCAGGACAATACACAAAGAGAGCTTGTCGGGTAATTGTGATTACTTGAGAGTATAACAGAACTGGACAACGCATATCCTATAAGGACTTTGCTTCTATCGTAATAATGTAGGACATCATTCATCTGGTTGTAGTGATACCGGTAAATTGAGCTACTACTTGAAGCGATTGCCCATGACAGCTGGTAACTACAATATCCGGTCATCAAAGTCCATGACAGCTGAGAACGACAATATCCTGTCAATCAAGTCTATGACAGTTGGGAAACCACAAGGTCTGGTCATTAAAGTCTATGACAGTTGGGAACGACAACGTCCAGTTATTGAAGTTCATGACAGCTGAGAACTACAATATCCTGTCATTCAAGTCCATGACAGCTGAGAACTACAATATCCTGTCATTCACGTCCATGACAACTGAGAACTACAATATCATGTCATTCAAGTCCATGACAGCTGAGAACTACAATATCCTGTCATTCAAGTCAATGACAACTGAGAACTACAATATCCTGTCATTCAAGTCCATGACAACTGAGAACTACAATATCCTGTCATTCAAGTCCATGACAGCTGAGAACTACAATATCCTGTCATTCAAGTCCATGACAGCTGAGAACTACAATATCCTGTCATTCAAGTCCATGACAAATGAAAACTACAATATCCTGTCATTCAAGTCCATGACAGCTGAGAACTACAATATCATGTCATTCAAGTCCATGACAGCTGAGAACTACAATATCCTGTCATTCAAGTCCATGACAGCTGAGAACTACAATATCCTGTCATTCAAGTCCATGACAGCTGAGAACTACAATATCCTGTCATTCAAGTCCATGACAGCTGAGAACTACAATATCCTGTCATTCAAGTCCATGACAACTGAGAACTACAATATCCTGTCATTCAAGTCCATGACAACTGAGAACTACAATATCCTGTCATTCAAGTCCATGACAACTGAGAACTACAATATCCTGTCATTCAAGTCCATGACAGCTGAGAACTACAATATCCTGTCATTCAAGTCCATGACAGCTGAGAACTACAATATCCTGTCATTCAAGTCCATGACAGCTGAGAACTACAATATCCTGTCATTCAAGTCCATGACAGCTGAGAACTACAATATCCTGTCATTCAAGTCCATGACAGCTGAGAACTACAATATCCTGTCATTCAAGTCCATGACAGCTGAGAACTACAATATCCTGTCATTCAAGTCCATGACAGCTGAGAACTACAATATCCTGTCATTCAAGTCCATGACAACTGAGAACTACAATATCCGGTCATTAACGTCCATGACAGCTGAGAACTACAACATCCTGTCATTCAAGTCCATGACAACTGAAAACTACAATATCCTGTCATTCAAGTCCATGACAGCTGAGAACTACAATATCCTGTCATCAAAGTCCATAAAAACTGGGAACTTAAATGTCCGGTTATTAACATCTATGACAACTAGGAACTGCAATGTCCGGTCACGTAATTCCATGACAACTAGGAACTGCAATGTCCGGTCACGAAATTCCATGACAACTGGGAACTGCAATGTCCGGTTATGTAAGTCTATGACATTATGGAATTACAAAGTATAGCCATATGTCTATGACATGTGTGAACTACAATTGTTTGGTGATATAATTCTATAATAATTGAAAACTACAGTATTTGTTTAAGTGTCAGTAACAGCTGGACTCTACCATGTCTCGACACGTGTGTAAACCACACAATAACTTGGCAATCATAGGTGTTTATGACAGCCACATTAATATCTAACAATGTTTAACAGCTTGAGGTGGACGAGAAAGTCACAAGCTGTCAATCAGTCCAAGTCACACGACGCAATTATACCCGCGACACTAGCAAAGACCACCACTTTGAGAAATTTAACAGTGCTGTCTGGGAGAACATTAAACTGTAACTTTGAGAAATTTGACAGTGTTCTCTGAGAGAGCATTAGAGTACATGTGATATTTGATGCAGGTAGACAAACCCAAATATCGATTCCTGATTGTTGCTGCTGCTACATGGGTGAAGGTCAGGTGTGAATAAGGGAAGAAATGAATTCACTCACGCTGAAGTTATTACAGTGCTTTCTGGGATAACGCAATGTCTTCAGATGACAAAATCAATGATGGAATTGAAATCAGAAGCAGCACATGTTGGTTTGATCATTGGGCAATGTCTGGTGCAAGAAAAGATAGCTAGATCAATGTAATACTAAAAGAGATAAAATTACAGGAATTTATTCCAACTTAAATTGGTACAAAAAATAGTGGTAATTATTCAAAACACTTGACATTATAATATTAAAAGCTATAGATTCGACTTTCCTTAAATATCAAGAAAAACAAGCAGTGGTTATATTTAAAAAGGATAACACCGAAAAGGGATATTAACATACGCAAAAAAGTCTTAACTGTGTCAATAATTCATATAGCATTGGTAGTGCACCCTACCACGTTGCATGGAGGGAAACGATCAGGAATGGAATAAAGACAAAGGAAAAAATGTCTGCAGATAGGTCACACTGAACGTGCGAGGCGTCACATGGTGCGTGACCATGTTTTCACACGAATCCATTGTGGACGAACATTTACAGCGCAAATTGATCTGATCATTCATATTTGCTACGGCCATAGATTGTAGTTATTATGCCTTTTTAAAGCACAATGTAACAAACTCTCCTCTGTCAAGACGGCAAGGTGCCTGTGAGGGCAATGTCAATAAATTCAAATATTAAGTCGCAATCGTAAACTCTTATAGAAGACGCGTGACAGATTAAGAACGGAAATGGTCAAGCAGACGCCGAATTTCAGAAGATGAGATGTTTCTAATGCAACAAGTCACTGCTATTGAATGTCAGAAAGAGAACACTGAAATTTTATACGAACCTGTTCTTTGTATGGCAGTTAGCTTTAGAACGTGGACGTACAAATTAAGAAGGTAGCGGAGATGTTTTTTGTTTCCGAAGCCATCTTGATCTTTGATGGCCAATGTAACGTGCCTGTCACGACCAAGTGTCCAGGGAATTATATATAACAAATATGTTGTCCCCAATAATCAAACATGAAAGATCTCCAGCTGAGACTGCCCAACGATAATGTTCAACACAGCTGTCACGGAACAATCCACCGAGAAGGCTTTAAAACAAGACGTTTATAGAACATACATGATGAGACGTCAGATAAGTGATACGTGAGTCTCTGTCATTAAATTATACAATCGTAGCAATTCATTAATATTCAAACTCCACATGATAATGATTATTCCAGCTGTACATATTTCCTACAGCCATTCATAGCATGCGATAATCCTCTATTAGCCATTGGACGTTTACGGGTATCTTGATAATCTCTCTGCCACAAACTTGCAGTGACCTCCTTTCTGGAGTATGATTCATCCGAATCCCTGCACACGGCAGTGTCTGCGTAACACAACCCCGCATATAGAAAATACCAAGTGACTTTTTTTCGCATAACCTTTACAGGACATTGCAGTCAACATAAATATTTTTCAGCTGCTGTTGATGTCGTGGCAAGTTTTACGTTCAGTACTTTGCCTGTGCTTTCTGAACGACCGACTCACATACCTCCGTAAGTAACCAGAGCGACGTGATCCGCTGCCGAACTCGCACAGCAGTGCTTCGTACGTGGGTATACGGGATTACGAACAACGTCTTTAACTAATCGCCAGGGAGACCGGCACCAAGTGACTACCCGAATAAATATACTAGGCCGGTCGGTCCCTCAAGCCAACCTCCGTCTTTCTCTAATATAAGCTTTGGCTGGACTCCATTATGCGAGGCCGGCCGGTTCCTCCACATACTGCCGCCTACCTCCTGTGGAGGATCCTGCCCGACTAACGTACGTCACCACAAAACGTCAGTACATCACATACGGGCAATATTGGTGCGGTATAGTTTGGATAGAACAATAATGGAGGGGTATATGACTGGGAAGAGAGGAAGAGGAAGGCCAAAGAGAAGATAGGTGCAGGATGTGGCGGATGATCTCCAGATGTGTGTGCCAGACGCGGGGCATCTTGCTTATGATCGAGAAGTTTTCCGGAAGGTTGTTATGGGAGCGAAGTTCCGCAAAGGACATGCTACTGACTGAATGAATGAATGAATGAATGAATGAATGAATGAATGAATGAATAGTGCAACTACAAATCGAGACGTTGCCAACAGCTATAGTAACTAACATGATTACCTTGTCGAGACAGCTTACACTAGAACATTATACACAAATATAAGAAAAGGACAGTGTTCTGTGGTCTAGTTAGTTAGTTAGTTAGTCGAGGTTCCAACTTCACAGCAACGGGACGTTCCAATTATGCTCCGTTCCTGTGCCAGTGAATATCACACAAAATGCTCCTCACCGTCCAATGTGAAAAATGGAATAGGCAGGAGTCTCGGCGATCCAACAGCCCGCACAGGTACACTGTGCATAATGCCGCGGCCAGAAGGCCAACACAAAATTAATCCATGAAAACCACAGTTCATCGTCGATGTTCTGTGGTCTAGTAATAAGAAGAGAGGCATTGGATGATATCGGGACAACTGGAAACATGAGCCACATAAGAGGCAGAGGCAGACAGAGACAGATGATGCTGGATAGTATGTGACGATAGCATATCATCATCAATATCGTCATATCATCAATGTAAGTGATGAAGACAAATACAGATCGAAACCTGTAGAAAGACAAAAACGCCAACGTTACTTTGCAGGGAACATCATGATTGTATGGTGATGCTGCAGTTAGATAAAAACCGGCCGCTCTTGCATGACCACGTCGATTTTGTGTTCGCGTTGGAGCGATACTCAACACCGAACGATTACTCGCGAACTCTTCTGTAAGCGACTCATGAACAAAGTCAAGTTGATATTAATAGCTCAGTGAGCTAGAAAAATACCTTCTCATTACGGCCATATTGTCGGAAAAATAAATGGGAAATGATTGTGGAATTATTGATTAGCGCTCTTTGAAGACAAGTAGAAGCCAGATGAGTCTCAAGACAAGAGAGGTATTCTCAGCTGTAGAAATGGTCGATGTGATCTGTCACTTCTGGATAAAATACAGGTCTATGGTCACTTCTGGATAAAATATAGGTGGACTGTCACTTCTGGATAAAATACAGGCCAACTATATCTTGATAAAATACAGGTCGATTGTCACTTCTTGGTAAATTATAGATCGAATGTTACTTCTTGATAAAATACAAGACGACTGTTACTTCTTGATAAAATAAGGTCGACTGTTACTTCTGGATAAAATACAGTGAGAAGTCCTGATCGTTCGGGTCCTATCGATTGACGGACGTCGGTCGCGGCGATTGGGCAATCTTGAGCATAGCCTACGATGGGTAGCGTTGTAATGTTCTGTTGTGATAATTTGGTGTGTCCAGTGTGTGCCGCGTGGTTACACACCCGCTTCACACGCGTGATCCGGGACAGTTTCCGGATCCGATCAGGGATATGCACTACTGACGAGCTCAAATGAGGGCGAAACTCGAGTATAGTGCTTCCATATTGACGTGGATAGGCCTTAGGTTCATACCAGAATGCGATCGGCGTTGCCAGTAGTGGGTTGTGCTCAATATTTAAAATACAGGTCGGCTGTCCCTCCCTGATAAAATACAAATCGATTATCCCTTCTGGATAAAACACAGGTCGATTGTCACTTCTGGATAAAATACATGTCTGCATAAAATATAGGTCGACTGTTATTTCTTGATATAATACAGGTCGACTGTCACTTCTTGCTACCGTCCCTTATAACCTATAACCGACTACGGGAACATATCAATGTCTGGGGCCATTGAAATAGCCTGAGAAATAAGTTCACACATATTGAATGGCACTCACAGAAGTTAAGGAACGAAGTAGAGATAAAAGAGTCCTTATCGTTATGATCCAGTAGTTTGTCCCTTTTACAGCTTTCCCCCTTAAGGTTTTACAATTGTTGTCTGTGATGTTTTTATTTGTGTTTACATTCGCTCGCTTTAAACTCAAGCGTAGTCTATACACGTACTACTTCTTCTAGTGCATTGGACTGATATTTGCTTGTCGATTAGTTTTCATTACTACCAGTATCCCTCGTTGTCAGATGAACCCACTCCGATTTCAGAGGTACTTGTAATTTACGTCCCCAAGTCAAGGACGAGAAGTCTTCAGTTTAGTCCAACTGACCGAAGAGTACGAAGTTTTGTCTCTCTGGGGTTGTCATGTGTCTATCACCTCTTGAACTCTTCTACGCTGAGGTCTTTCTTATCTTCGCTTCCCTGGTACACCTCCCTCCATAAATATATGTTTCAGGCATTCGGGTCTTTTTACATGTCCATTGTATTTCATGCCGGTCTCTCTGGCCGAGGGGTTACACCACTTTCTCCGTAATCCCGTTTATCACGCAGATTCTCGTAGCTGGAGAGAACTGGGAGCGGTTCGTCCCCCGCTGGTGACTTGCGGGATAACTGAGCCGGCCGCTCAGAAAGCTATGGCAAACTACTGAGCGTAATCTTGCCAAGAAATCAACAGACAACTGAAAGATGCTGCTGTTGACAGCGATGTCCTGTAAAAGAATGTGCGAATTAAAAAAAAAAAAAAAAAAAAAAAAAAAAAAATGTATTTCATGTTCTTCAGTATTATTTGTCTTAATAATGAATCCTTTTCAAAGCTGAGTTCTGGATAGGCAGGTCTGTGTGTTCTCTTTTTCATTCAAAGAATATTAAGTACTGTAACACTAATTTCAAAGCAGTTATATGCTTTTCGGCTGCTTTGTTAAATATCGAAGTTTCACAGTCGCATGATGTCACGGTAAATATGTAAGATCTTATCATTCTGACTTTTACTGTATCTTGTCATAGGAAATATACATGTTATCAGTACTAGGATTTGTATTGTTCTGTCTGTTCCAGTATACAAATATGTTAATTGCTTTAGTTTTTGTAGATTGTTTTTTTAATTTATCTTCACATATTTTCTTCACCGGTCCTTAGTAAGCCTAGAGAATCAAAACGGCTTACATTCTGTTATTTTTCTCCATTGATAAATATATCTACTGACATATTTGTCTTATCCGGTGCTATTATTATTATTATTATTATTATTATTATTATTATTATTGTTACTATTATTATTATTTTGTTGCATTTAGGCATACTTTTAGATTTGCACATTGTACTTCTTCGTTTAACCTTTGGCTCCCATTACGGCATAGGACCTTAACAAACTGACATAAACCGTCCTGTCTGTGACGACTTCATATTTTACATATTTGTTTTAAATTCTCTTCTCCGTTTGTATTTAGGCCTCCTATATTTTCGTTCGCCCTTTGAGTTTCAGATAAATTACTTTCTAATGATACTACCCATATGTTTTCTCAATGCGTGTCCTAACCGGCCCCATCATTTTCCCCATCATCTGTTGATTCCCTGAAATGTGTTTAGTTCTTTGCATGAACTCTACAATGATGATTTCTGTCATACTATTTTAGTACCAGTCTTCTGCGTCGAAATCAATTAATGAATGTTTGTAGAGTGACCTATTACACAAGATTCATCTTCTAAAATGCAGCCATTGTTTTGTTTATTTAACTATTAAGCAGTCATACATCTTCAATCAAATTTTGCTCCGAAATATTACAGTTTAGTGACATGGTTAATAATTTACCATTCTGTATTGCAATATCATATTTTGGGGTTACCTATTTCTTTGTTATAAAAAATTTTTCCCCCTGCTTTCTAGGCATTCAAAGGTTTTGTACTATCATGTCTGACAAGCTGTGCAGATCTTTTGTATCTTCAACAATCAATATTATATCATCTAGATAGAGTGGATTGTTTATATTATAACTTCCAACTTTATATGATAACCTTTAACTCGTGTTCATGGTCTATTTTATTTATCTCTCTGATGAAAATAATTAAAAATCATTGTAATAATAACTTCACCGGTCTCCGTGGCCAGAAGAAGAAGAAGAAGAAGAAGAAGAAGAAGAAGAAGAAGAAGAAGAAAAAGAAGAAGAAGAAGAAGCAGTAGGAGGAGGAGGAGGAGGAGGAGGAGGAGGAACTGAAAAGAAACGGAAAAGAAAACGCGGAAGTGAGCACACAGCTAATAAAACAACTGGCATGAACGCTCCAAATTCTAGGGTTACCATTTCGTCAAACCAGTAACAACAATTAGCCCCGCTAAATTTCTGCTCATATTGCCAGACCTTTCTCCGACTGAGGCTATTCGTGACTTTACCGTAATGTGACACGCAGTTGTCAATATTCCACTTTCTATAAACACATATGAACGATAAAAGTTCACGATCGTGACATCTGTTTTCGAACTGCTCCCTTTCATTCCAAATTCGGTAACAATGTATCGACAGATGGGCGTCAGTTCTGCTAAAGAAGTCTGTCCACTTGTTTACCTGTCCGGTCAATCAAAACAACTCACAGTGGAGAAAGTGAAGCAACAATGAAGAAGTTGAACATATCACATTTTGAATATCTTGACTCCCTAATCAACTCTGTATCGAAGGGGTTACGAATGCAATTCGTAATCCCGCATGCCACGTTCGAAACACAGCTGCGGACGATTTGGAAGCAGAAGCGTTTGTTACCATACAAAGGTATGAGTGCCGGTTGTTTAGAAAGCAATGGCAAACTACTGAACGTAAACTTGAAAAGAAATCATAAACAGTCAAACAAACAACAACAACAACAACGCTGAGGTTGAGGCCACGTCCTGTAAAAGGTGTGCAACCAACTTTTTCAATACCAATGGAGACCGCTCAAAACCAGCAAATTAGAAGTTAAACGGCAGTATAGACAATACTATGGGTATATGACACAACACACGCAAGGAAATTAACCCAACAGATTGTGAGAACAGGCATCTTTCATGTGACAGTATGCGGATGTCAATCATGGACATTTCATTGAAGAAGACAATAGGGACCTTTGAATTCAAATGCTACAGAAAAAATAGTATAATACCACGGAAGAAAAAGAACAATAATGAAATTCTGCAAGAAGAAGAGGAAGAAGATGAAGACGAAGAGAACGAAAAAGAAGAAGAGGACGAAGATAGAGAAGTAGAGGAAGGGGGCGAAAACGTAAGCGATACACACGCGCGCACACACAACATCCGATTATTTACATAACGACCATTTTGTCTTTAGAGATTATTTATCAAACCATACAGCTCAGATTGTGTGCCCCAAGACATGTTTAAATCTGTAAATTATGCATCAACATCTACTTGATGCCATGGCAACAGGGAGAGTTCATTATAACTTCAAAGAGGGAGACAACATATAATCAAAATATGGCTAAGAATAAAAATTATAATTTGTAAATTGTTTACTTAAAGTATAGGCCAGGGCATACTAGTATATGGAGTATTTTTAATGTCTGTGGGGGTTTTGAAAATATTGCCGGTCCAAGTTTTGTATAGGAAGCTAGGAAGCAAAATGACATCTACAGGGGACTCAACACCAGAAATATCATCTAGAATCGCACTGGAATGTAGTGCCTTCAATAAACTGTCAAACATCTGGAAGTCAAAGACACTCAGCAAACACACAAAACTTAAAATCTTCAACTCTTGTGTGATTCCAGTGTTAACGTATGGATGTGAAAGTTGGAAATCAACGGTAGCTTTAGATTAAAAAATTGACAATTTTGAGAACAAATGTCTTAGAAGACTTCTAAACATCCACTGAAAAGCAAGATACAGTATCCAATTTCACAAGAAGACGCCGTTGGAATTACATCGGCCATGTACTCAGAATGGACAAGTCAAGACTCCCCTACCAAGCCCTCATATGGTCACCGGTAGGGAAAAGAAAACGGGGAAGACCAAGAGAGACCCTGCGTAGAACCATCATTAGAGAAGGCTCATTCAATGGCCAAGTAAATATCCAAGATCTACAACAGGTAGCAGCGAACCGCCAGGCATGGAGAGACAGGACTTCTGCCCTATGCGCCGTCTTAGGCACAAGAGGAAAGACTAACTAACTAAGTTTTGTATTCACCCCTGTGGAGTTCATGCAACATGAAAGGTAAATAAAAAACTTAGACTGGCAATATTATCAAACACCCCACAGTAATTTAAAATACGCCTGCATCATAGTATATTATGAAAAACAGTTAGCCTAGTAGCTAGAATGCTTGCTCGAGGGCCGATGGTTATGTGTTCAAATCTGCATCGAGTGTGGCGATTTATTGTAAATTTTACGGATCTGGGACCCCGCGTCAACCCAGTCTAAACAGGGTACCAGGACATTTAGTGGGGAGTAAAGGCAACTTGTGTGATATTGGCTGAAAATATGCGACTAGCACCTTAAACTAAACGCACGCCATGACGAAAAAAGGCGGTCATTGTTATCATTTTTCTTAGATTCGAACCCAATTCCCATAGGAAACCCGGTAGAATGAAAGGGACACTACAGAATTCAGAGAATTGAAATGTTCTATAGAACATTCTCTGTTGTGTGGCAATGAATCCTGGAATGTGACAGAACAATTTAAGAAAAACTTGGAGGCAACGGATATGTGGTGTCTGAGTCTTCTGTTGCGAGTATATTGGACTGCCAGGGTAACTAGCAACTGTTTTCCTGAAGAGGCTAATGAATAAAGCAGTTACATATACTTTACAGAACGTCGCAATCAATACCAGCATTTTTTGCTGTTGTGATCTCTTGGCAGGTTTACATTCAGTAGTTTGCCATTGCTTTCTGAACCACCTACATTCATACCATTTCATAAAAAATCAACGCAAGGCGGTCTGCTGCCAAATCGCCCACAGCGGTGTTTCGAACGCGGGTATGCGAGATTACGAACTGCGTCCGCAACCCCTTCATCACTGAGCCGGTAATGAATGTAGAACATGATATAAAACTAAGAAATATATAAACAATGTTATTTGGTCTTGTAATGAGAAGAGAAGCATTAGAAAAAGTCGGGATGAGCTGAGTTGAGTTGAGCTAAGAACTGACATCACTGCAGTCAGGACATTCCCATACGGGCTCCGTCCCCTCGTTCGCCATGACTGAAAAGGCCAGCAGCACAGACAATAAAAAAGTAAAGACAGACAGAGAGAAATGATGCTGGATGGACTAAGACGGTGGCATGGAGGAATATCATAACAAGAATTGATGGGGGTAAGCATGGCCGAATAGATACGACCGCTCTCTCGTAAACTTCCGGTGTGCTGATCCCAAGGTAGCGGGTTCAACCCCTACACCTTTCAGTTGGACTAAAATACCGACTTCTCGTCATTGACTTGGGGACGTAACTTACGGCACTTCAGAAGACAGTGAATCCACCTGATGGTGAGGGATTTACTAAGTACCAAACTAAACAGTGCAGACGTAAAGTCGCTATTGATGCTAAGTACCAAACTAACTAGTGTAGACATAAGACTCGCTGTTGATGCTAAGTACCAAATTAAACAGTGCAGACATAAGACTCGCCGTTGATGCTAAGTACGAAACGAAACAGTGTAGGCATATGAATCAGTGTTGATGCTAAGTACCAAACTAAACAGTGCGTGAATCTGAAACATTTCAACAACCACAAAGATAACATCTACATGTGGTGAGTACCCGAAGAAGGAGTCGTTGTTTTCCTTGTCATCGTCATCAGAGTCCCCCTCTTTGTCCGGCATAAGCCCGAAGAGTGCGGAGCCTCGGATCACCTCATCAAAGTAGGCTTTTGTGTCCCCATCCATCATCCCCTCCTGGTCCTTGTCTCCATCTCTACCAGTGAACTTCAACAACTGCCTGGAAATATTCAATGGATACGGTTCATGCTTCACAGAACACCGGATTAGTACCATCAGGTTATACACAACTTAAAATGCAAGACTCAACCGCAGTGGCCATGTCCGTAACTCTATCAATCCCTTTTTCTTTCTTCTGACTGTGTCTCACCTCTGGAGTCAGTTGGCTGTGTGCTGGCTGTAGATTTCTGCAATATGTCCTTCCTCGTATGCCACGGATAAATGACTAGTTTGGATCTGACTCGAATTGACAAGGAGAGGATCTCCGAGACTGGTCCTGGAGATGCAGCGACCAGAAAGGTGCGTCTGACCTTTCCCCGGAGTACTGAAGGTCGGGCTGATCCTCTGGTGACTCCCTGCAGCACCATTCATTCCAGGTCATGATGATTTATTTATTCTTCCACACAATGCAAATATACATTAACGAAAATCACGTCATGCATCAAAGATTTTTCTGCATAAATGGAGATAAATGAAATGGGTTGAACTGCTGGTGCTGGAAAATGCAATGAGTAAATCAACTAAAACGGAAAGTGAAATTTGTCAGCTTTTTTTTGTTTTGCGTCGTTCGCTTTGAACTCAAGCGTAGTCCATGCACATGTTACTGCTTCTAGTGACCTGATTGTTGCGTGTGGATTAGCTTTCCCAATTACCAATGTCCCTCGCCATCAGGCGAACCCACTCAGACTTTTGAGGCACTTGTAATTTACTCCCCCAAGTCAAGGACGAGAATTCAACATTTTAGTCCAACTGACCTGTGTAGGGGTTGAACCCCTTACCTCGGTATCAGCACACCGGATGTTTAAGAACGAGGGGTATTATCCTATCGGACATGGTAACCTCTATCGATCAACTAGACAAGACTAATAGAGCTGTTGCAATACTCACTTGTGGATGTGGGAGTGCATAAAGTTCATGACCTCGTCGTCATCGTAATCCCTGAAACAAACAATGTTGAAGTTACACAGGACAAAGCCCACACTGTGGGTGTCAGAAAGGTCAAACCAACTAGGTTAATGACGCACATGCATGGGGACAATGACCTGAGTGTTTACGGGACCCCAAGAGGGAAGAAAGAGTATTGCGACTTAACGCGTGCGGGGGCGTTGGCGAAGTCGATAGGAAACTGCGCTGATAGTATTATAAACACAATCGGAAGAGAGTTCTACGCTTGGGCTCCTCACCTGCTAAGTGGGGAAAAGAAGAAGGTCTAAAAATACAAGGAGAAGAGAAGTAGAAACAGAAATGAATTAATATAGAGAGGATATGAATGGAGCTGCATGAGATAACTAGGGAATAGGAGGTGATGTCATGAGTTGGTTGGGGAAACTAAGCTAGAGTGGCGAATAACAGGGCGAAAGAAGAAGGGGAATAGTTATAGGATTGCTGTGTCAAACAAGATATGTCTTCATCTGCATGATTTGTTCGAATGTGTTTACTTGTTGATTGTAAGAAGTAACCAGCGAAGGCAGAGTACAATGGTATGTTCTTATGACATATGAGCACCCTTCTCTCGATCCACAGCTAGCCATGGTCTCCAGTTATGTTCTAGACTCCTGCTCATAGCTTCCACACATCTTCCTGAGGTTACTTGTGGTTGACCACACACACACACACACACACACACACACACACACACACCCACCCACCCACCCACGCACGCACGCACGCACGCACACACACACACACACACACACACACACACAGAGACAGAGACATGCAGACAGAGAGAGGAATAGCGTCAGAGACAGAGACAGACAGACAGAGACAGACACACAGAGACACAAACAGAAGCAGACAGACAGACAGAGAGAGAGAGAGAGAGAGAGAGAGAGAGAGAGAGAGGCAGACACGGGGTTAGAGAGATACAGACAAAAACGGAGAGAGAGACCGCCAGAGAGACAGAGAGAGACACCGAGACATACAAAGAGACATACACAAAGAGCGACAGAAACATAGAGAAGTAGACACAGAGAGAAACGCAGAGACAAAAATAGACAGACAGAGAAGACACAGACATACAGACAGACAGACAGACAGACAGACAGACAGACAGACAGACAGACAGACAGACAGACAGACAGACAGACAGAGAGAGATTGAGACACAGACAGACACAGATTCCAAAGTTATGCAGACAAACACAAACAGACAGACAGGCAATGCTGCACACTTGCACACACCCAAAAGCGCACGCACGCACGCCGCACGCACACACGTAAATGGATGCATGCGCAGACAGACAAACAGATAGCCATACATACCCGTCAGAATCTGTGGTCACGTTTATCACAGAAGCCAGTATTTTCATGGCGTTCGTGTTCGGCTCGTCGGCATTGTTCTGAAATTCACAACATATCGTCTTGTTGATAGACAAAGATACAAGATACAATGTTGTGTGAACTACCTTCCCATGAAGCAGCCACTCCACAACAAAAGCGCCGAGGGATGACTACAAACCACATAGAAACAGTCACCGCCAGTCTCAACAATGGGAAACACATACACACACATTGTGTCTCACTGATAGACTAAAACTAAAAACTAAAAATTTGTTGCGTATCCCTTACGGGACGTTGCAGTCAACACCAGCATTTTTCAGCTGCTATTGATGTACTAGGCAAGTGTTACGTTCAGTAGTTTGCTATTGCTTTATGAACAACCAGCTCCCATACCAGCACGTTATAACACAACGCGACACGGTCTGCTGCACAAATCGGTCGCAGCTGAGCTTCAAACGCCTGGTACCCGGCTCACGAACCGCGTTCGTAAGCCACGGAGCCGGCTGATTGACACAGATACCATATATTGTGTTCTGTGGCTCTGTGGCGAAGGGGTTACAAAACACAATTCGCAAATTCCGCATACCATGTTCGAAACACAGCTGCGGACGATTTGACAGTAGTCCGTCTTGCGCTGATTTTCATACAATGGTATGAGTGCCGGTCGTTCAGAAAGCAATTGCAGACAGCTGAACGTAAACTTGCCAAGCGATCACAAACAGCCAAACATGCTGGGGTTGACTCCGGCGTCCTTTAAAGGACACACAACTAACTTGTCTCATGAAACAGCCACTCAACGGCACAAGTGCCGAGGAATGGACATACCACATAGATAAAGCCATCTCCAATATCATCAGAGGGTCAAGCATGGGGCATAACTCATAAGTCTTGTTTCTTCTGAAATAATTACACACGTATTATAAGACGCTCATAGAAGCAGGGGTAAGAATTAAGAATTAGAGACTAGAGGATGCACTGGACAACATAAAAATTGAAAGCTATAGTTACCGACCGGGATTCGAACCTGTCACCTCCAAATGACTACAGCGCCTGGCTGCAGGAAAAAGGGTACTTCAAGGCATGACCAACTAGACCCTCTAAGAAAAGGTGTCTTCATTACCCAGGTCTATCACCCCCATGAACCCATAACTATGGAGCATGAACAGAACTCGTATCTATCCATTTAAGCAGCACCATATGTCTCAGCATTTTCACCCGGTATCCCCTCTTGGGTCATAGACCCAGAAACAACTGACCCCAAACCCTCATACCCTGAGCTATATTGTATTGATTACTGAGATTTTCCTTTGTTTACCGGCTTGGGCTTACAGACTAATCCAGCCTACATGGGTACCAGAAACTGTCATGGGAAGGTAAAGCTTCCGGCGTGGTATTGACCACTTCACCTGTCGAGTACCTATTGGTAAACACATTCGGATAGCATCACGTAACCTCAGGGCGTGAAAAACTGGCTCTTTAATTTTACCTGTTTTAAAAACTGATTATCAATCACAAAAGATACAGAATGGAAGAGGCAATTGGAAGCATTGACAAGTGTACGGCCACCGGGATTCGAACTAGCCACGTCTGATTAACCACTATAAGCACTATTATTATCATGGTAATATATGTTCTATATTGTCGCTTATTGGGGTGACGGGGTAGGGGTATTCTCTATCAAAGGAAAAGTCTTAGTTACTACTACTACTTCAGAGGTACTTGTAATTTACGTCCCCAAGTCAAGGGCGAGAAGACAAAATGTTTGTCCAAGTGACCGGTGTTGGGGTTGAACCCGCTACCTCGGCATCGGAGGAGTGCAACTGGAAGGGTATAAGGAGAGGAAATGTAACCTAAAGACTACATGTCATGGCAAGGCAGACCAGGCCCTAAGCCTTGGTCGGCAACTGGTCTAGGATTGAAGCTCCGACAGGCGGACAGTTACAGAATTGCTTTGCTGATCCAGTAGCTTCTGCAGCTTGTCTTGTTCCAGACGTATTGGTGTCACCTTTCCTCTGAAGTAAATTAGGCAGACCGAGAGAGGGCTCATGTTGCATGGGCAACACATGGTCCCTAAATTTAGCGCAGGCTATCAAGATGGCCAGGTGCCAGTCATCTGAGGCACAGTTGCTGTTACTCTTTTGCTAATGCGATTTACCACAACAAGCAATTATGTACAGACCAAATGGATCGACAATGTGAATGATGGACAGAGGGAATAACAGAGTTCATGAAAATCTCCATACATGAAGCCCATAAACGGGCACTCTCCCGCTGTTCACCTCGACACCGCATGTTACAAGAGTAACAAGATGAGAAGAGAATGAGATTTATATGTTATTGTAATTACTAATACAACTCATGACCATGTACGAAAGACACTGGAAAACCAGCAAATATAAGAGACTGCACAAGTACATCATCAGCATCTTCACATACGATATCCAAAAGCGTGATCCGTCATGTTTCGCCATCTTCCGTGATCACCAGAGTCGTGGATCAGCTGTGTTGTTGTCTCCATAATGACATGTGGTCAAGCCATCCAGATATTTATTTCTCTGCCTTCCCCTTGTTCTTTTCCCTTCAATTTAGCCAGTTGTCACAGAGTTCTCCAGTTTGTCTTCTCATAACGCGCCCAAAAAATATTGACTGTAATGTTTAATTTCTCTAATAAATGTATGTTTCCATTTGCTTCTTTAGGACTTGATCATTGATACTGTTTGCATTTTCCTCAGAAACCACATTTCCACTGCCAGTAGATGTTTTTCATCTTGTCTGCTCATTGTCCACGTTTCACATCCATACAAAAGTAAAGGTTCTATGTACAAGTAAAAGTTGTAACACAATGACAACTTAACCATATAAAGCGGTAGGTCTACAGTGACAAGTACTTACGTGGCCGTTGGTGGGAGAATCTGGCTTCATGTTGAGAGACCTCGATTGTCTGGTCTTGGTGTGTGAATCGTTTAATTATCCCACGATGTGTTAGAAAGTTCGGACTTAAATTTCACAAATGATGGAAGTAAAGATCAAATGATCGAAGTAGTAAAGAGTTCTCTGTGAACACTTCTTTAGTCTGGGCTAACAGCAATGCTGAACGATTAACGTGTTATGAATTCACACACTGAAATAAATATACAACTGACTTTAAACATGAACATATTCGTCTCTTGGTATATTTTTTCTTTGTTCTCACTCGCTTTGAACTCAAGCGTAGTTCATACACGCAACTTTGTAGTAGCATTGAACTGAATTGTGCGCGTGTATTAGCTTGTCCCTATTACCAGTGTCATCACCATCAGGCAAACCCCCTCCGTCTTCGGAGGTACTTGCAATCTGCGTCCCAAAGTTAAGGACCAAAAGTCAACATTTTAGCCCAACTGACCGGTGTAGGGGTTGAACCCATTATCTCGGCATCAGCACACTGGATGTTTAAGAACGTGCCCTCATACCCATTCGGCCATGCTGACCTACGTCTCTGGGTCAAGGGTTAGCGTCGGTGAGAAGGACACAGCCAGCATCTGTACAGGAAGCATGACCAACCCAGGCCACATCCCGGCCAGTCTGCACGTGCTGTACTGAATCATAACCCGGTTACATACTGACACGCCTCTCTATAAATGTGAGGTTGCAGTACCGGCCTTGCACACCCCGTTCGCTTCTGCGTTTGGGGGGGGGGGGGGATGGGGGAAGGTATTCATCACAGTTCCATTTTGGTTCCGGGTCGGTAGAAACTTCTCCACATCACTCTTACTTCAATGGATGTAAGCGATGCCAGGTCTCAGGCCAGCTGAATGTTAGTGCACCAGACTTGAGAGTTAAAACCTCAGTCTCCCAGAGGATTCACAGTATGGGGCAACCAACCAGCCAACCAACCAACCAACCAACCAACCAGCCAGCCAACCAAAAATCCAGGAAGCTAACCAACGAACTAACCAACCAGCCAACCAACCAACCAGCCAGCTAGTCAGCCAGCCAACCAACCAACCAGCCAGCTAGCCAGCAATTAACCAAACAACCAGCCAGCCAACAAACCATTCAACCAACCAAACAACCAGCCAGCTAGCCAACCAACCAACAAGCCAACCAGCCAGCCAGTCAACCAACTAACCTGCCAACCAACCAACCAACTAACCAACATCCGAGCAAACTAACAAATCAACCAACCAACCAGCCAACTAATCAACCAACCAGCCAGCCAACCATCCAACCAACCAATCAGCCAACTAGCCAACCAACAAACCAGCCAATAAACTAACCAGCTAGTCAACCGACAAAAAAAATCAACCAGCCAATCAACCAACCAACCAGCTAACTAACCAATAAGCCAAACAACCAACCAACCAGCTCATAAACCACCCAACCAACCAGCCCATAAACCAACCAGCCAGCCAACAAATCAAACAAGCTGCCAACCAGCCAACAAACCAACCATCCAGCCAGTAAACCAACTAACCAACTAACCAACCAACCAACCAACTAACCAACCAACCAACCAACAAACTAGCCAGCCAAGCAAGCAAGAAACTAACCAACCAACCAGTCAGCCAGCCAATCAACCAACCAACCAACCAACCCACCCACCAGCCAGCCTATCAATCAACCAATCAGCCAACCAACCAACTAACCAGCCAGTTAGTCTGTCAGCCAGCCAACCAACCAAATAACCAACCAACCAGCCAATTAACCAATCAATCAACCAACCATCCAACCAACCAGCCACCCAACTAACAAACCAACCAGACAGCCAGCCAACCAACCAATCAACCAACCAGCCAACTAACCAGCCAAAAAAAAAAAAAAAACCAGCCACACAACCAGCAAGCCAACCAACCAGCCAACCAACCAGCCAACCAAGCAACCCAACCAACCAACACACCAGCCATCAAACCAGCCAGCCAACCAATCGGCCAAGCAACCAGTCAATGAACCAAACGATCAGCTAACCAGCAAGTCAACTAATAAACCAGCCAATCAACAAACCAACCATCCAGATTCTTTAGAAAATATCACACAGTACAGTGTTTTAAACATACTTAAATGTCAGTAATTAGTTAGTTAGCTAGTTGATTTATTAGTTAGCAAGTGGGTTGACTGATTAGTTAGTTAGTTAGTTAGTTAGTTGGTTGATGGGTTGGTTGGTTAGTTAGTTGGTTGGTAGGTAGGTTAGTTAGTTAGATGGTTGAGTGGTTAGTTAGTTGGTTGGTTAGTTAGTTAGCTGGTTGGTTGGTTAGTTAATTAGGTAGCTAGCTTGTTATTTGGTTATTTAATGAGGTAGGTAGGTAGTTAGTTAGTTAGTTAGTTAGTTAGTTAGTTAGGTAGTTAGGTAGATAGGTAGGTAAAATAATCTGCATATTCTTTGCAGGATGTAGCAGTCAACCCCATCATTTTTTGGCTGACCTAGGTTCCTGAGCACGTTTACCCCGGGAAGGTTAACCCGGTCAACAAATGCCCGCAGAAGTCGAATGTGTCGGCCTAACGGCGCATGAACGCAACTCTGCTGTAAACAGGCACAACGCAATCACGTCCGAAAAAAAACCTCCGGATGAACGCAGAAGAAGTAGAAAAGCACGTTTACGTCTAGTAGTTTGCCATTGATTTCTGAACGAAGTTGGATAGTTAGTTAGTTAACTAGCTAGTTAGTTAGTTGGTTGGTTGTTTGGTTGGTTGGTTGGGTAGTTAGTTAATTAGATAGTTAGTTCCTTGGTTCGTTAGTTAGTTAGTTGGTTGGTTGGTTGTTTGGTTGGTTGGTTGGTTGGTTAGTTAGTTAATTAGATAGTTAGTTCCTTAGTTGGTTAGTTAGTTAGTTAGTTAGTTAGTTAGTTAGTTAGTTAGTAACGTAGATAACGAGTTAGCTAGATGGTTACTTAGTTACGTAGTTAACTAGTTAGTCAGTTGGTTACTTTGTTAGTTAGTTGACTAGTTAACTAGTTGGTTTGGTAGTTAGTTAGTTAGTTAGTTAATTAGTTAGTTGGTTCAAAACAATGTTTTCCCGTAGTGAATTTGAATAACGAAGACACAAACAATAGATTGCACGATTTATTGCCTGGCATATTTCGCTGCATCTCGTCAGGTACATACTGCAGAACTCACACAACTTACGTGAAATTAACTAGATAAATCCTTCAAGTTGAAATATACACAATTTCGCACAGTAATGTCGATTGTCTACCACGGTAATTTTAAGCTGACTAACATCTCTTTCTGTTTACACAATTCTGGCTTGCGTTGATAGATCATAATTGCTTCTGCAAATTTTAACAAGCGAGTATTCTGTGTTCTAAACAACACGCGAAATGCAGTCTCTCTGGACACAACATGGCGACTGGCAACAATGTGCTTGCCGATTGAAGACGCCGGGAGCTTCCAGTGTGTCGGCTCCTCGTGGCTATCATCTCCTGTGTGTTGTATCTTGTTGACCCATTGAGGTATGTGTTCTAACACCCGTTTGTTAAGCTGTCTCTCCGTTCGGCCAATGTAAACGGCCTGGCATCTACATGTGAATTGGTAAATACAATTGTTTGTGGCGTACAGAGGAACAGGCTCTTTGACTGTTGGTGTAGGAATGGGTACGGTTTTACATCTAATGACTGGAGTTGCCGCACAGAATGTTTGACCTACTGCTGTAGTAAGCCGGTCTTGTAGACGTTGCATTACGTCATCCCCTCGAAAGGTTAGCTGGATGAATACCTTGAGTTTAGGGACTGTAGTTACGTCTGCTTTGGGTTTGGGCTGTTGGCAATGGCGCTTTATAAATCCTGTGGAGTACCCATTCAGGTTTAAGACATTCTTCAGAGTTTCAAATTCCTCTGTCAGTGTGTCCTGGGTGCATATCTTTCTAGCACGGTCAAACAAGGTCCGTACTAAGCCCCGTTTGTACTGGACAGGTGTGAAGCTCTGAAAATTTAGGTATTGGCCAGTCCATGTTTCTTTGCGATACACCGATCTTTGAATTGTGCCGTCTGCTCTACGTCTCATTAGAATATCTAGGAACGGTAACGCTTCGTTGTGTTCGTGTTCCATAGATAGAGAGATGTTTTTATGCGTCTTGTTCATTGTGGCCTGAAACGATGTTGCTTGTAGCTCGTCTGTGGTGATGA
The DNA here is from genome assembly GCA_014155875.1 of Cepaea nemoralis. Lineage (NCBI taxonomy): Eukaryota > Metazoa > Mollusca > Gastropoda > Stylommatophora > Helicidae > Cepaea > Cepaea nemoralis. The sequence goes on from JACEFZ010009173.1 coordinate 1,181,259, forward strand.
TTAGTATATCGTCCACATAACGCCGGTAAAAGGCCAAGTTGTTGATGTCTGAGGATCTCTTTTCTTCTAAGTGTGCCATGAAGATGTCCGCTAGAATAGGACCAAGAGGACTCCCCATGGCCACTCCGTCAATTTGGCGGTATGACTTAGTTTGAAAATTGAATAGGATGTTGGCGGTACATAGTAGTAGTAGCCTCTCCAGAATAGGTGTTGGTATGCCTAATTTTAGTTGTTTGTCTTCAATGCGTTCCCTTATTATTTTCACTGTCTCCTCTAATGGAACGTTAGTGAATAGGGAGGCTATATCCATGGATGCCATGTGTTTGTTATTTATGTCCATAGTATCCAATAATTCCACCAGTTGGAATGTATCTCTGAGTATTTTTGGATCGAAGGACTGTCGTACTGGTTTTAACATTTCGGCTAACCATCTCGCCATTCGGTGTTGTGCAGAGTTAACCATGGACAGGATAGGTCTTAGCGGGATGCCGGGCTTGTGAAGTTTGGGTAGACCGTACATCTGAGGAGTGTGCGAGCCGCGTGGTGTGAGCGTTTTTGCAGTGGCCTCACTGATGAGTCCCGCATTCACAAGTGACTGGATCTCTTTCCTCATTATAGCATCCAGGTCCTCCGACTTGTTTACTTTTTGATCTATCCTGAATTTGGATTCGTCTGACAATATTACATCCATTTTTCTCTGGTAATCTGACATGTCCATCAGTACTGTACCGCTCCCTTTGTCAGGTTTCAGTATGACGAGGGTTTTGTTAGCCTTTAACGCTTTTAAGGCAGTAAGGTGTTCGTTGGTCAGCGGACACGTCTGTTTAGAGGGTGTTGTGCGATACTGGTGTTCTAAATCTACCAGTTTGGCCTTCAGCCACCCGACCGAATCAGCAGAGGTAGGTGATAACTTGGTTAAAATTACCGTGGTAGACAATCGACATTACTGTGCGAAATTGTGTATATTTCAACTTGAAGGATTTATCTAGTTAATTTCACGTAAGTTGTGTGAGTTCTGCAGTATGTACCTGACGAGATGCAGCGAAATATGCCAGGCAATAAATCGTGCAATCTATTGTTTGTGTCTTCGTTATTCAAAGTTAGTTGGTTGTTTAGTTAGTTAGTTAGTTAGTTAATTAGTTAGTTAGTTAGTTAGTTAGTTAGTTGGTTGGTTGGTTGGTTGGCTGGCTGGCTGGCTGGCTGACAACACCAGTTCTGTGTTGCTAAACCATTCTTCTTTGGCTTCCTGTACGGCGCTGAAGTCTAGCTCGACTCCGTTTGCAGTCAGGTCAATGTTGCAGAATCACATCCCTACTTTGAATCATTTACTCGCCCTGCCTCCCTGACGGGGGTTCAGGATGTCAGCCTGGTCCATTGCTCATCCGCTGCCTACAACAGCCAAGTCGCAGGCCTGTCTGCCAGCTATTTATATAATTAAACATGTTTGGCTCTGCTCTGTGTTCTGGCCAGTATTTGTTTCAGACAAAGTCAAACATAATAAATTATATTAGGTCTAGTCAGTGTTTTCGCCAAGTTTTTTATATATAAATGGTCAAATAAGATTACTTTGCTTGGTTTGTCAAAAATAAGTTTAAATGTACACGGGCACACCCATAACTACACCAGGCGCTTCCCTTTATTCACACAAGGAAAACTGTAGCACACGGCACCGCCGAGAATATAAATGTGTGTGCAAAACAATCACACATACTATCAATGTTGCCTTTTGTCGGTTAGGTTAGTTGCATAACTAGGACATAGCAGTCAACCCCAGCATTGTTTTGCTGTTTGTGATTTCTTGGCAAGATTACGTTCAGTAGTTTGCCATTGCTTTCTGAACGACCAGCACCCATACAGTTTTATAAATATCCAACGCAAGGCGGTCTGCTGCCAAATCGCCCACAGCTGTTTCTTGAACGCGGCATGCGGGATTTCGAACTGCGTCCGTAACTTCCTTAGCCACGGAGCCGGCTTTTGTGGGATGGTGTACTAATTTCCGGGGCAGCGGCGTTTACACTAATTAACCGGGTATACGAGATCTCGTAGTTTCTCGCCCTAGACTAAGAGCTCAGAACATTAATAACACATGCTATACAAGTAATGTAGAACTTTAGTCAACCTCTACATACTATACACATAATGTAGAACATTAGTCAACTTCTACATGCTATAAATGTAATGTATAACATTAGTCAACTTCTACTTGCTATAAAAGTAATGTAGAACATTTCTCAACTTCTAAATGCTATACAAGTAATGTAGAACATTAGTCAACTTCTACATGCTATAAAGTAATGTAGACCATTAGTCAACTTCTATATGTTATAAAAGTAATAAAGAACATAAGTCAAGTTCTACATGCTATACAAGTAATATAGAACATTTCTCAACTTCTACATGCTATACAAGTAATATAGAACATTTCTCAACTTCTAAATGCTATAAAAGTAATATCGAACATTTCTCAACTTCTACATGCTATACATGTAATATAGAACATTTCTCAACTTCTACATGCTATACAAATAATATAGAACATTTCTCAACTTCTACAAGCTATACAAGTAATATAGAACATGTCCCAAATTCTACATGCTATACAAGTAATGTAGAACATTTCTTAACTTCTACATGCTATACAAGTAATGTAGAACATTTCTAAACTTATATATGCTATACAAGTAATGTAGAACATGTGTCAACATCTACATGCTATACAAGTAATGTAGAACATTAGTCAATGTGTACATGCTATACAAGTAATGTAGAACATTTCTCAACTTCTACATGCTATACAAGTAATGTAGAGCATTTCTCAACTTCTACATGCTATACAAGTAATATAGAACATTAGTAAACTTCTACATGCTATACAAGTAATGTAGAACATGTGTCAACTTCTACAAGCTATAAAAGTAACATAGAACATTAGCCAACTTCTTCGTGATATACAAGTAATATAGAACATTTATGAACTTCTACATGCTATATAAGTAATGTAGAACATTAGTCAAATTCTACATGCTATACAAGTAATGTAGAACATTAGTCAACTTCTACATGCTATAAAAGTAATATAGAAAATTAGTCAAGTTCTACATACTATACAAGTAATATAGAACATTTCTCGACTTCTACATGCTATACAAGTAATATAGAACATTTCTCACCTTCTGCATGCTATAAAAGTAATATAGAAAATTTCTCAACTTCTACAATCTATACAATATAGAACATGTCTCAACTTCTACATGCTATACAAGTAATATAGAACATTTCTAAACTTCTACATGCTATACAAGTAATGTAGAACATTAGTCAACTTCTACATGCTATACAAGTAATATAGAACATTTCTCAACTTCTACATGCTATACAAGTAATGTAGAACATGTCTCAACTTCTACATGCCATACAAGTAATGTAGAACATTAGTCAACTTCTAGATGCTATACAAGTAATGTAGAACATTTCTCAACTTCTACAAGTTATACAAGTAATATAGAACATTAGTAAACTTCTACATGCTATACAATTAATGTAGAACATTAGTCAACTTCTACATGCTATACAAGTAATATAGAACATTAGTAAACTTCTACATGCTATACAAGTAATGTAGAACATTAGTCAACTTCTACATGCTATACAAGTAATGTAGAACATTAGTCAACTTCTACATGCTATACAGGTAATGTAGAACATTAGTCAACTTCTACATGCTCTACAAGTAGTATAGAACATTTCTCAACTTTTATATGCTATACAAGTAATGTAGAAAATTAGTCAATGTCTACAAGCAATACAAGTAATATAGAACATTTCTCAACTTCTACATGCTATACAAGTAATGTAGAACATTAGTCAACTTCTACATGCTATACAAGTAATATAGAACATTAGTCAACTTCTACATGCTATACATTAATGTAGAAAATTAGTCAATTTCTACAAGCTATACAAGTAATATAGAACATTTCTCAAATTCTACATGCTATACAAGTAATGTAGAACATTAGTCAACTTCTACATGCTATACATTAATGTAGAAAATTAGTCAATTTCTACAAGCTATACAAGTAATATGGAACATATCTCAACTTCTACATGCTATACAAGTAATATAGAACATTAGTAAACTTCTACATGCTATAAAGTAATATAGAACATTAGTCAACTTCTACAAGCTATACAAGTAATGTAGAACATTAGTCAACTTCTACATGCTATACAAGTAATGTAGAACATTAGTCAACTTCTACATGCTATACAAGTAGTATAGAACAATTCTCAACTTTTATATGCTATACAAGTAATGTAGAAAATTAGTCAATTTCTACATGCTATACAAGTAATATAGAACATTTCTCAACTTCTACATGCTTTACAAGTAATGTAGAACATTTCTCAACTTCTACATGCTATACAAGTAAAGTAAAATATTAGTCAACTTCTACATGCTATACAAGTAATGTAGAACATTAGTCAACTTCTAGATGCTATACAAGTAATGTAGAACATTTCTCAACTTCTACATGTTATACAAGTAATATAGAACATTAGTAAACTTCTACATGCTATACAATTAATGTAGAACATTAGTCAACTTCTACATGCTATACAAGTAATATAGAACATTAGTAAACTTCTACATGCTATACAAGTAATGTAGAACATTAGTCAACTTCTACATGCTATACAAGTAATGTAGAACATTAGTCAACTTCTACATGCTATACAGGTAATGTAGAACATTAGTCAACTTCTACATGCTCTACAAGTAGTATAGAACATTTCTCAACTTTTATATGCTATACAAGTAATGTAGAAAATTAGTCAATGTCTACAAGCAATACAAGTAATATAGAACATTTCTCAACTTCTACATGCTATACAAGTAATGTAGAACATTAGTCAACTTCTACATGCTATACAAGTAATATAGAACATTAGTCAACTTCTACATGCTATACATTAATGTAGAAAATTAGTCAATTTCTACAAGCTATACAAGTAATATAGAACATTTCTCAAATTCTACATGCTATACAAGTAATGTAGAACATTAGTCAACTTCTACATGCTATACATTAATGTAGAAAATTAGTCAATTTCTACAAGCTATACAAGTAATATGGAACATTTCTCAACTTCTACATGCTATACAAGTAATATAGAACATTAGTAAACTTCTACATGCTATACAAGTAATATAGAACATTAGTCAACTTCTACATGCTATACAAGTAATGTAGAACATTAGTCAACTTCTACATGCTATACAAGTAGTATAGAACAATTCTCAACTTTTATATGCTATACAAGTAATGTAGAAAATTAGTCAATTTCTACATGCTATACAAGTAATATAGAACATTTCTCAACTTCTACATGCTTTACAAGTAATGTAGAACATTTCTCAACTTCTACATGCTATACAAGCAATGTAGAACATTAGTCAACTTCTACATGCTATACAAGTAATGTAGAACATTTCTCAACTTCTACATGCTTTACAAGTAATGTAGAACATTTCTCAACTTCTACATGCTATACAAGTAATGTAGAACATTAGTCAACTTCTACATGCTATACAAGTAATGTAGAACATTAGTCAACTTCTATATGCTATACAAGTAATATAGAACATTAGTCAACTTCTACATGCTATACAAGTAATGTAGAAACATTAGTCAACTTCTACATGCTATACAAGTAATGTAGAACATTTCTCAACTTCTACATGCTATACAAGTAATGTAGAAACATTAGTCAACTTCTACATGCTATACAAGTAATGTAGAACATTAGTCAACTTCTACATGCTATACAAGTAGTATAGAACAATTCTCAACTTTTATATGCTATACAAGTAATGTAGAAAATTAGTCAATTTCTACATGCTATACAAGTAATGTAGAAACATTAGTCAACTTCTACATGCTATACAAGTAATGTAGAACATTAGTCAACTTCTACATGCTATACAAGTAATGTAGAACATTAGTCAACTTCTACATGCTATACAAGTAGTATAGAACAATTCTCAACTTTTATATGCTATACAAGTAATATAGAACATTAGTCAACTTCTACATGCTATACAAGTAATGTAGAACATTAGTCAACTTCTACATGCTATACAAGTAATGTAGAACATTAGTCAACTTCTACATGCTATACAAGTAGTATAGAACAATTCTCAACTTTTATATGCTATACAAGTAATGTAGAAAATTAGTCAATTTCTACATGCTATACAAGTAATATAGAACATTTCTCAACTTCTACATGCTTTACAAGTAATGTAGAACATTTCTCAACTTCTACATGCTATACAAGCAATGTAGAACATTAGTCAACTTCTACATGCTTTACAAGTAATGTAGAACATTAGCAACTTCTACATGCTATACAAGTAATGTAGAACATTAGCAACTTCTACATGCTATACAAGTAATGTAGAACATTAGTCAACTTCTACATGCTATACAAGTAATGTAGAACATTAGTCAACTTCTACATGTTATACAAGTAATGTAGAACATTAGTCAACTTCTACATGTTATACAAGTAATGTAGAACATTAGTCAACTTCTATATGCTATACAAGTAATATAGAACATTTCTCAACTTCTACATGCTATACAAGTAATGTAGAACATTTCTCAACTTCTACATGCTATACAAGCAATGTAGAACATTAGTCAACTTCTACATGCTTTACAAGTAATGTAGAACATTAGCAACTTCTACATGCTATACAAGTAATGTAGAACATTAGCAACTTCTACATGCTATACAAGTAATGTAGAACATTAGTCAACTTCTACATGCTATACAAGTAATGTAGAACATTAGTCAACTTCTACATGTTATACAAGTAATGTAGAACATTAGTCAACTTCTACATGTTATACAAGTAATGTAGAACATTAGTCAACTTCTATATGCTATACAAGTAATATAGAACATTTCTCAACTTCTACATGCTATACAAGTAATGTAGAAACATTAGTCAACTTCTACATGCTATACAAGTAATGTAGAACATTTCTCAACTTCTACATGCTTTACAAGTAATGTAGAACATTTCTCAACTTCTACATGCTATACAAGTAATGTAGAACATTAGTCAACTTCTACATGTTATACAAGTAATGTAGAACATTAGTCAACTTCTATATGCTATACAAGTAATATAGAACATTTCTCAACTTCTACATGCTATACAAGTAATGTAGAAACATTAGTCAACTTCTACATGCTATACAAGTAATGTAGAACATTAGTCAACTTCTACATGCTATACAAGTAATATAGAACATTTCTCAACTTCTACATGCTATACAAGTAATGTAGAACATTAGTCAACTTCTACATGCTATACAAGTAATGTAGAAACATTAGTCAACGTCAATGTCTGTATACTGCAGAAGTAATGTAGAATATTAGTCAGTATCTACATACTTATAGAAGTAATGTAGACCATTAATCAACATCTGCATACTTACAGAAGTAATATAGAACATTAGTCAACGTCTAAATTCTTATAGGAGTAATGTAGAACACTAGGCAACGTCTACATGCTATAAATATAAGATAAAACATTAGCCAACTCCGACATGTTATAAAAAATGTAGGACATTAGACACATATATGCTATAAAGGTAATACAGAACATTAGACACCTTTACATGTTAGAAACGTAATACAGAACATTAGAGACCTTTACATGCTATACGGGTAATATAGAACATTAGTCAACTATTACTTGCCGTAAAAGTAATGTTGAACATTAGTCAACCACTTCATGCTATACAAGTAAACATTAGTCAAACTTACATTCCATAAACGAAATTCAGAACAATATTCAATTCTTAAAAGCTATTGAAGAAATGTAGACTACTAAACTCTTACTGGCTGCACAGACATTACAGAACTTAGGTTGTGCAATTAGTAAAGAACACTGGCAAAACTCTATATGTTAAAACTCTAATGTGAATCAGACAACTCCATGACAGTCTAAAATAAAATCAAGTACTGCCAACTACCTATTATAACAGCTGTATTATAACAGGCAAAAATAAAACTAAAGAGGAATAAGAAACTGACACTGATTCATTCATCGAAGACTTACGACGAAAAGAGCGTTCTGCTGTCTAAATCGGGAGACACAAATACCAGCTATTGCCCGCAAGCATGGCGGCATGTCGCTAAATCGAGAATACCATGTCGCAAAGACACAAACTACATGACGCAAGAGCAGCCATTTGCCACTTAAGATGGGATACTAAACTATCCAACAGTTTTAGATGGCACGTGGCTGAACATTGAAGATGGCTGGCTACTAAAGTCGATAAAACAAAGAAAACTGAAATATATTTTGGTCACTTGAAACGTCATGGAAGTTTGGAGAGAACAATTATGGAGGAACATATGCCTGGGAAGAGAGGAATTCCAAGGAAAAGATGAGTGCAGGATGTAGCAGATGATCCCCAGGTGGGTATATCGGACGCGGGACATCTTGCTTATAATCGAGAGGTTTTCTGGAAGGTTGTTATGGGCGCGTGGTTCTGCAAAGGACATGCTACTGATTGAATGAATGTGTAATTAGCATATGTCATTATCCTCTATTGGCTTGTCAAGTGTAGAACTACCCCATCCCCCCCCCCCCCCCCCACAACTCTTTCGAAATGCCCTTCTATTGTAAGCTAGATGTACTGCCTCTGTTACAGTCAAGTATAAACTATTTATCATATATTGTAAGCTAGATGTACTGCCTCTGTTACAGTCAAGTATAAACTATTTATCATATATTGTAAGCTAGATGTACTGCCTCTGTTACAGTCAAGTATAAACTATTTATCATATATTGTAAGCTAGATGTACTGCCTCTGTTACAGTCAAGTATAAACTATTTACCATATATTGTAAGCTGGATGTACTGCCTCTGTTACAGTCAAGTATAAACTATTTACCATATATTGTAAGCTGGATGTACTGCCTCTGTTACAGTCAAGTATAAACTATTTATCATATCTTGTAAGCTAGATGTACTGCCTCTGTTACAGTCAAGTATAAACTATTTACCATATCTTGTAAGCTAGATGTACTGCCTCTGTTAAAGTCAAGTATAAACTATTTATCATATCTTGTAAGCTAGATGTACTGCCCCTGTTACAGTCAAGTATAAACTATTTACCATATCTTGTAAGCTAGATGTACTGCCTCTGTTACAGTCAAGTATAAACTATTTATCATATCTTGTAAGCTAGATGTACTGCCTCTGTTACAGTCAAGTATAATCTATTTATCATATCTTGTAAGCTAGATGTACTGCCTCTGTTACAGTCAAGTATAATCTATTTATCATATCTTGTAAGCTAGATGTACTGCCTCTGTTACAGTCAAGTATAAACTATTTATCATATCTTGTAAGCTAGATGTACTGCCTCTGTTACAGTCAAGTATAAACTATTTATCATATCTTGTAAGCTAGATGTACTGCCTCTGTTACAGTCAAGTATAAACTATTTATCATATCTTGTAAGCTAGATGTACTGCCTCTGTTACAGTCAAGTATAAACTATTTATCATATCTTGTAAGCTAGATGTACTGCCTCTGTTACAGTCAAGTATAAACTATTTATCATATCTTGTAAGCTAGATGTACTGCCTCTGTTACAGTCAAGTATAAACTATTTATCATATCTTGTAAGCTAGATGTACTGCCTCTGTTACAGTCAAGTATAAACTATTTATCATATCTTGTAAGCTAGATGTACTGCCTCTGTTACAGTCAAGTATAAACTATTTATCATATCTTGTAAGCTAGATGTACTGCCTCTGTTACAGTCAAGTATAAACTATTTATCATATCTTGTAAGCTAGATGTACTGCCTCTGTTACAGTCAAGTATAAACTATTTATCATATCTTGTAAGCTAGATGTACTGCCTCTGTTACAGTCAAGTATAAACTATTTATCATATCTTGTAAGCTAGATGTACTGCCTCTGTTACAGTCAAGTATAAACTATTTATCATATCTTGTAAGCTAGATGTACTGCCTCTGTTACAGTCAAGTATAAACTATTTATCATATCTTGTAAGCTAGATGTACTGCCTCTGTTACAGTCAAGTATAAACTATTTATCATATCTTGTAAGCTAGATGTACTGCCTCTGTTACAGTCAAGTATAAACTATTTACCATATCTTGTAAGCTAGATGTACTGCCTCTGTTACAGTCAAGTATAAACTATTTATCATATCTTTTAAGCTAGATGTACTGCCTCTGTTACAGTCAAGTATAAACTATTTATCATATCTTGTAAGCTAGATGTACTGCCTCTGTTACAGTCAAGTATAAACTATTTATCATATCTTGTAAGCTAGATGTACTGCCTCTGTTACAGTCAAGTATAAACTATTTATCATATCTTGTAAGCTAGATGTACTGCCTCTGTTACAGTCAAGTATAAACTATTTATCATATCTTGTAAGCTAGATGTACTGCCTCTGTTACAGTCAAGTATAAACTATTTACCGTATCTTGTAAGCTAGATGTACTGCCTCTGTTACAGTCAAGTATAAACTATTTATCGTATCTTGTAAGCTAGATGTACTGCCTCTGTTACAGTCAAGTATAAACTATTTACCGTATCTTGTAAGCTAGATGTACTGCCTCTGTTACAGTCAAGTATAAACTATTTATCATATCTTGTAAGCTAGATGTACTGCCTCTGTTACAGTCAAGTATAAACTATTTATCATATCTTGTAAGCTAGATGTACTGCCTCTGTTACAGTCAAGTATAAACTATTTATCATATCTTGTAAGCTAGATGTACTGCCTCTGTTACAGTCAAGTATAAACTATTTATCATATCTTGTAAGCTAGATGTACTGCCTCTGTTACAGTCAAGTATAAACTATTTATCATATCTTGTAAGCTAGATGTACTGCCTCTGTTACAGTCAAGTATAAACTATTTATCATATCTTGTAAGCTAGATGTACTGCCTCTGTTACAGTCAAGTATAAACTATTTATCATATCTTGTAAGCTAGGATGTACTGCCTCTGTTACAGTCAAGTATAAACTATTTATCATATCTTGTAAGCTAGATGTACTGCCTCTGTTACAGTCAAGTATAAACTATTTATCATATCTTGTAAGCTAGATGTACTGCCTCTGTTACAGTCAAGTATAAACTATTTATCATATCTTGTAAGCTAGATGTACTGCCTCTGTTACAGTCAAGTATAAACTATTTATCATATCTTGTAAGCTAGATGTACTGCCTCTGTTACAGTCAAGTATAAACTATTTATCATATCTTGTAAGCTAGATGTACTGCCTCTGTTACAGTCAAGTATAAACTATTTATCATATCTTGTAAGCTAGATGTACTGCCTCTGTTACAGTCAAGTACAAACTATTTATCATATCTTGTAAGCTAGATGTACTGCCTCTGTTACAGTCAAGTATAAAATATTTATCATATCTTGTAAGCTAGATGTACTGCCTCTGTTACAGTCAAGTACAAACTATTTATCATATCTTGTAAGCTAGATGTACTGCCTCTGTTACAGTCAAGTATAAACTATTCATCATATCTTGTAAGCTAGATGTACTGCCTCTGTTACAGTCAAGTATAAACTATTCATCATATCTTGTAAGCTAGATGTACTGCCTCTGTTACAGTCAAGTATAAACTATTTATCATATCTTGTAAGCTAGATGTACTGCCTCTGTTACAGTCAAGTATAAACTATTTATCATATCTTGTAAGCTAGATGTACTGCCTCTGTTACAGTCAAGTATAAACTATTTATCATATCTTGTAAGCTAGATGTACTGCCTCTGTTACAGTCAAGTATAAACTATTTATCATATCTTGTAAGCTAGATGTACTGCCTCTGTTACAGTCAAGTATAAACTATTTATCATATCTTGTAAGCTAGATGTACTGCCTCTGTTACAGTCAAGTATAAACTATTTATCATATCTTGTAAGCTAGATGTACTGCCTCTGTTACAGTCAAGTATAAACTATTTATCATATCTTGTAAGCTAGATGTACTGCCTCTGTTACAGTCAAGTATAAACTATTTATCATATCTTGTAAGCTAGATGTACTGCCTCTGTTACAGTCAAGTATAAACTATTTACCATATCTTGTAAGCTAGATGTACTGCCTCTGTTACAGTCAAGTATAAACTATTTACCATATCTTGTAAGCTAGATGTACTGCCTCTGTTACAGTCAAGTATAAACTATTTACCATATCTTGTAAGCTAGATGTACTGCCTCTGTTACAGTCAAGTATAAACTATTTATCATATCTTGTAAGCTAGACGTACTGCCTCTGTTACAGTCAAGTATAAACTATTTATCATATCTTGTAAGCTAGATGTACTGCCTCTGTTACAGTCAAGTATAAACTATTTATCATATCTTGTAAGCTAGATGTACTGCCTCTGTTACAGTCAAGTATAAACTATTTATCATATCTTGAATCCATTAACGCTGTGGTCCACGCCTTCTTTGCTCCCCGAAACATTTCCCGCCATAATGATTTTTTCCAGATTTCTGTGCCCTTGCATATGCCTACAATATTGCATTGTTTATTAGTTTCATTTGTCTCGACGAGCAATATTCTCCAGTAATGACTTCTTGTTGGATAGTTCTGCTTGTTTGAATGATTATATGTTATAACTATCTTTGAATATAAGAAAGACAGTACTGAAATGTAATATGCAACCAGTTTTGATATTTGGCAGTGAATGTTGGAATGTGAATGAACAAAATAGGAAGAACTTAGATGCAAAGAAGATGTGGCTCCTGGGGCGAATATTGCGTGAATGTTTTTGTGTGTGTGTTTTCTTCTAACTCCTCGTTCCTCTTTCGAAGCCCCTTCTCCCTCCCCCGACAACATATAATTTACGTACCGCTCTAAATGAGAGGTCACATGTTGAGTTGAGTCAACAAACGTCATCACATCATTCGGGACATTCCCATACGTCCTCCGTCCTCATTTGCAATAGCCAGCGAAGAGTCCCGTTACTTATGGTACCAGTAGCAGTCTGATGATGTGTCCGTCTGGCCTTTCCTCGGAGTCCTGAGTGTAGGCCAGATCCTGTGCTCACTCCCTGCAGCACCATTCACCCCAAGCCATGATGATTTATCTGTTCTTCTGTACTATACACACGACCCAAAGGGTCCCGACCACGTCTGCCTTATCATGCACCAAAACCCCCACTCAGTGGGTCATACGTTAGCTGAATGTAAAGACAAACAGGTCAAATAATTAAAATAACTCTGTAACTAACAGTGAAATGTACTTTGGAGACCCAGCTAATATAGAGGAACGTCTACTTTATCATGCACCAAATCCCTACCCAGTGGTGGAGACCCAGCCAATCTAGAGGTCACGTCTGCCTTACCATGCACCAAAACCCCACCCAGTGGTGGAGACCCAGCTAATCTAGAGGTCACGTCTGCCTTACCATGCACCAAAACCCCACTCAGTGATGGAGATCCAGCCAATCTATAGGTCAAAAGTGTCCGACTAGCAGGACGCTCTTGTTTTAGGTTTACTTTCTTCAGACAGATTCCAACAAACGAAAGGAATCCATATCTATCCATGGGTATCTGCTCTGTGACAATTTTGCCAGTACGTTATCTCACGGCCCACCCATTGCAATTATTAGTTATCGGGGAATTTGGGAAGTGTCGACATCCGTGCGGTAGAGGCAGTGAACGAAGAGTCAGAATCCCAACATATCGCGATGGAAGCCAGCAGCAGGCGATTTGCGTTGCTTTTCACAATGTTTTGAGCGTCAGTCGTTCAGATAGCAACGATGCCCTACTGAACGTGGTGGAGTATTGGTGCATAATAAGGCAGATGTTGTTGGGGCCCTTGGAAATCGTGTGTATAATGCAGTAAATCGGGGTAGATCATCACGGAGAGATGGTGCTGCAGGGAGTGACCAGATGATCCGGCCGACACTCAGGACTCTGGGGAAGGGCCAGCGGACACAAAATCAGACTGCTACTGGTAACATTAGTATTTGGACTCTTCGCTGGCTGTTGCAGATGAGGACGGAGCACGTATAGGGACGTCCCGAGTGCTGTCACTTCTTGACTCAACTCGACTACACTCAACTACTGTACGTACAATTTCTTAGAATATCACATGCAGCTATTAAATTCTCGGGTTCACCGTTTTAAAAAAAAAAAGGCATAATAACTTCTAACCATGATGGTAGCGAATGTGACTGATCAGGCCAATTCGCGCGGTAAATATTCATCCACCGTGGATGCATGGTGGTCAATTCCACCATCTCGCACTTCTGATATTGATTATTTTTCATGCGTTTTAATGCTTATTGTTCTTTTGTTGTCAAAAATTTCCTTCATAAGTGATGCTGAATGAAAGAATGTATGAGAGGAAATAGAGAAGAAGGGCAGAATGTCAGACGGGCCTGCGTACCCAATTCTTAACCCCTTGAAAATAAAGATTTTCGTTCGTTCGTTCGATGTCTCACACGCTCAGTGTGCGACCTGTCTGCAAGCATGTTCTCCTTTGTCTTTATTCCATTTCTAATCTTTGCTCTCTATGCAACGCGATCAGCGGCGACTTGCTCCCAACTTGCAAAACCAATGCCTGTATCAATCATGTCTCGCTTACACACATCTTTGTACCGCCGTGAAGTGTTAATCCTCCATATGTTCTAAACTAGGGGGCTAAAATTAGGGGGGGGGGGGGTCCCGAGTGGCCTCGAGGTATGGTGTCGGCCTCGAGTGCTGGAGGTCCCGGGTTCAAGGCCTGGTGATGGTCGGGATTTTTTCACGTGGACTTCTAGTAACAACATTTCACCTGGTCTCCGGGTAGTGAGATCGGACGCCCGAGTGAATTGTTGCGCACGTAAAATTTCCCTTCGCAGTTCGAAATCGAAAAAGAATAGCCCAGGCAAAATTTCGAAGTAAAAATCTACACAAAGTATTTCAGAATCCTCGCCGGTGCTACAGTGTTCGTGCACTGAGCTGAGATTCTCCAAACTCAGGCTTGAGTCGAGTTGAGTTGAGTTAAGAACCGTCATCAGTGCACTCAGAACAACTCCATACGTGCTCCGTCCCCTCGTTCAACAGCCAGCGAAGAGTCATACTACTAATCGTTCACACCGCTATTTGATTAAAAGTTCTCCTGTCTTCCCTCTCAGTTCTGAGATTCTTCCAGAACCCCTGCCGAGCCCCAGCAATCTAATTCTTTCCACATGTGGGTTATCAATCTGTTCCTCCGCCTTCTCCACCTGGTCCCACAAGCGCACGACCACCTCTACCTTGTCCATAGGCAATCTACCACCAAGAGGTGCATTCCCTGTTAGCCTATCAGTCTGTTCATTCCCCCGCACCCCCGCATGGCCAGGGCAAAATTTCCATACAATTCTCACAATCTGTGACCTCTGAAGCGAAGAGAGCCATTCCACACGAAACATTCCTTTCTCCACCTTGCTAAGCATATTCTTTGAATCCGTAATGAACACAACGTGCGTTGCAGTGGTCTCCTCCAGCCAACGGAATGCCTCTGTTACTGCCTCCACCTCCATTGTCATGCTGGAGGTCGTAGTCTTATATGCCAAACTCTCCTTTTTCAAGACTCGTCCATTAGCCTTTGCAATAAAACCCCAACCATTACGTCTGTTTCTCACCACTGACCCACCGGTGTAGATGACTATGTCGCCTTTATGTGTGTTACTCTGGATCAGCTGTTGTACTCCAAACTCAGTGCGGCCCGCTGCCCATTACCTGCTTGAGTTACGAGTAGAACGGAGTACTAATGTGTCCCAGCATGTCGGTTA
Organism: Cepaea nemoralis; assembly: GCA_014155875.1. Classification (NCBI taxonomy): domain Eukaryota; kingdom Metazoa; phylum Mollusca; class Gastropoda; order Stylommatophora; family Helicidae; genus Cepaea; species Cepaea nemoralis. The sequence continues at coordinate 1,197,125 of JACEFZ010009173.1, forward strand.
GGCACTGAACCGTTACGGCCTCTGGAGTATTTATCTTTGTGACTGCGGTTTGAATTTCTCATTTTCCACACGTTGGACTGGTAGTAGATGGTTCCGTCGCCATGCTACTGAGTGAGTGCGTGGCGCGACTCTGTGAGCTGTGAAATTCGCGTGGAATGCTTTTACAACTGTCCGCTTTTGTTTGTACAGTGGACTACATGTTCGGAACAATGGCTACCGGCTGCTGCTGAATTGACTGATTTGCCTTTTCGGTTCGCGAGTGCATTTTTCAGGAGACTGCTGGGAGTCGGTACTGGAGCTACGGAGTTCGTGCTTTATGCGACGCTTCCGGCGGGTCGCCCTGCGGAAAGAGACCGAGCCATGTGAGTAAACCCGGGTCAGTGAGGTCTTTCTGGTGACTGCAGAGTCCATCGACGATGAACTGTGGTTTCATGGATGACTTTTATGTTGGCATTCTGGCAGCGGCATTATGCACAGTGTACCTGTGCGGGCTGTTAGATTGCCGAGACTCCTGTCTATTCCACTATTCACATTTGACAGTGGGGAGCATTTTGTGTGATATTCGCTGGCACAGGAACGGGGCATAATGGGGACAACCCGTTGCCGTGAAGTTGAAACCTCTACTAACTAACTAACTAACTAACTAACTAACTAACTAACTAACTAACTAACTAACTAACTAACTAACTAACTAACTAACTAACTATCTAACTAACTAACTAACTAATGTGTTACACCCGTGTGCCGTGATGTTGATCCTTTGACTAAACTAAACTAAACTAAACTAAACTAAACTAAACTATTAGATATGTTCTAGACCATAACATAGTGAGATATTGTGGCCAGTTCCTCTCCATATTTCCTTCCCAGAAAATACTGAACATTGTATCTTACCCGAGTTTATGAGACTGTGGCCACACTCGAATAAAATAATTCTGCACAGGCTGGACATTTCTTGGGAGGTAGCTTCGGTCAGCCGGTCTCCCTGGTCTAGGGCTTACACGACTTCTCCGCAATCCCGTATACTCTCGTGAGTAACGTGAAGTGCGCGATAATTGTTAGCGATTCTCTCCGCGTCGGTAACTTACGGGGTATGTGAGCCGGTCGCTCAGAAAGCAATGGCAAACTACTGAGCGAATTCTTGCCAATAAATCAACAATCAGCTGAAAGATGCTGACGTTGACAGCGATGTACTGTAAAGGATATGAAAAAAAAAAGCTTCGGTCAGCTTTATACTGACCACATGACGCATCGAGAGCCGAGTTGTCTGCAACAATAAGGGTCTGTCAGTATATGTCTCATGCGTCTGAGGTGTGTCAAAGAGGCCGTGTTGTTTAACCACACATCTGAGGACAAACTGGGGTGTGTCAAAGAGGCCTTTACTTGTTGTTTAACCACACATATGAGGACAAACTACTGACAGGTTGCATGTCCTTTGCAGGGTGTTGCAATCAGCCCCAGCCTCTATTGGCTGTTTGTGATTTTACTTTGCAATTTTATATTAGTAGCTTGCCATTACTGTCTAAACGGGAAGTCAACGCTCCAGTCCAAGTGACCGCTGGTTTGCGAATGTGTTAAAGTTAGTTGCATATCCGTTACAGAACGTCGCAGCCAACCCCATAATTTGTTGTTGCTGTTTATGATTTACCAGACAAATTTACGTTCAGTATCTTGCCAGTGCTTTCTGAACGACCGACGCTTAAACCATTGTTAAAAACGAACACAGGGATGATTTCAAACGCGGAAAGAGTGATTGCGGATCGCGTTCGATACCCCTTCGCCACAGTCGCCGGCAAAATCACAAGTAAAGAAATATTAATGAACCGTTATCTAAATAAACAATACACAATACCACTAGTATTATTTTCAACAACTAAATGTGAATCAACTGCATCCAAAGAAAAACGAAAACACAATGTATTTCATGTCTCTAATCATTGACAACTTCCACGACTGTGGATTATATTCAATGCCATTACCAAATAGGGTATGCACATTTGTGGAACCGTGCAACGGTATTTGTAGCCTGGTGGGCACTGGAGCGAGACGGCTGTCAATAAATCTATACTCGGCACACGTCTATTTCCGAAGATCCCGCCATGTGACGTGTGGGTTTGGCCGTGTCTCTGTGCAAGAAAATGTAAACAGGAGCACTGTTTTGTCTGACGAGAATTTGCGAGGAAAATATGTAGTCTTGTACGATGTCTGTCTGTCTGTCTGTCTGTCTGTCTGTCTGTCTGTCTGTCTGTCTGTCTGTCTGTCTGTCTGTCTGTCTGTCTGTCTGTCTGTCTGTCTGTCTGTCTATCTATCTATCTAATCTATCTATCTATCTAATCTATCTATCTATCTATCTATCTATCTATCTATCTATCTATCTATCTATCTATCTATCTATCTATCTATCTATCTATCTATCTATCTATCCATCTATCCATCTATCTATCTATCTATCTATCTATCTATCTATCTATCTATCTATCTATCTATCTATCTATCTATCTATCTATCTATCTATTGTGTTTCAGTCCATATGTCCGTCCGTCCGCTTGCCTGCCTATTCGTCCGTTCGTCTAACTGTCTTCATATTAATCTCATTGCTAGTCTGTCTGTCTGGCTGTTTGTGAGACTATCTATGTGACTATCTATATGACACTCTCTATGTGACTATCTATGTGACTATCTATATGACACTGTCTATGTGACTATCTATATGACACTGTCTATGTGACTATCTATGTGACTATCTATATGACACTGTCTATGTGACTATCTATGTGACTATCTATATGACACTCTCTATGTGACTATCTATGTGACTATCTATATGACACTGTCTATGTGACTATCTATGTGACTATCTATATGACACCCTCTATGTGACTATCTATATGACACCCTCTATGTGACTATCTATATGACACCCTCTATGTGAATATCCATGTGACTATCTATATGACACTCTCTATGTGACTATCTATGTGACTATCTATATGACACTCTCTATGTGACTATCTACGTGACTATCTATATGACACTCTCTATGTGACTATCTATGTGACTATCTATATGACACTCTCTATGTGACTATCCATGTGACTATCTATATGACACTCTCTATGTGACTATCTATGTGACTATCTATATGACACTCTCTATGTGACTATCTATGTGACTATCTATGTGACTATCTATGTGACTATCTATATGACACTGTCTATGTGACTATCTATGTGACTATCTATATGACACTGTCTATGTGAATATCTATGTGACTATCTATGTGACTATCTATATGACACCCTCTATGTGACTATCTATGTGACTATCTATATGACACCCTCTATGTGACTATCTATATGACACTGTCTATGTGACTATCTATGTGACTATCTATATGACACTGTCTATGTGAATATCTATGTGACCATCTATGTGACTATCTATATGACACCCTCTATGTGACTATCTATGTGACTATCTATATGACACCCTCTATGTGACTATCTATGTGACTATCTATATGACACTCTCTATGTGACTATCTATGTGACTATCTATATGAAACTGTCTATGTGACTATCTATGTGACTATCTATATGACACTGTCTATGTGAATATCTATGTGACTATCTATGTGACTATCTACATGACACTGTCTATGTGACTATCTATGTGACTATCTATATGACACTGTCTATGTGAATATCTATGTGACTATCTATATGACACTGTCTATGTGACTATCTATATGACACCCTCTATGTGACTATCTATGTGACTATCTATATGACACCCTCTATGTGAATATCTATGTGACTATCTATATGACACCCTATATGTGACTATCCATGTGACTATCTATATGACACCCTCTATGTGACTATCTATGTGACTATCTATATGACACTCTCTATGTGAATATCCATGTGACTATCTATATGACACCCTCTATGTGAATATCCATGTGACTATCTATATGACACTCTCTATGTGAATATCCATGTGACTATCTATATGACACTCTCTATGTGAATTTCCATGTGACTATCTATATGGCACTGTCTATGTGAATATCCATGTGACTATCTATATGACACCCTCTATGTGAATATCCATGTGACTATCTATATGACACTGTCTATGTGAATATCCATGTGACTATCTATATGACACCCTCTATGTGACTATCCATGTGACTATCTATATGAAACCCTCTATGTGACTATCCATGTGACTATCTATATGACACCCTCTATGTGACTATCTATATGACACTGTCTATGTGACTATCTATATGACACTGTCTATGTGAATATCTATGTGACTATCTATGTGACTATCTATATGACACTCTCTATGCGACTATCTATGTGACTATCTATATGACACTGTCTATGTGACTATCTATGTGACTATCTATGTGACTATCTATATGACACCCTCTATGTGACTATCTATATGACACTGTCTATGTGACTATCTATATGACACTGTCTATGTGAATATCTATGTGACTATCTATGTGATTATCTATGTGACTATCTATATGACACCCTCTATGTGACTATCTATGTGACTATCTATATGACACTCTCTATGTGACTATCTATGTGACTATCTATATGACACTGTCTATGTGAATATCTATGTGACTATCTATGTGAATATCCATGTGACTATCTATATGAAACCCTCTATGTGAATATCCATGTGACTATCTATATGACACTGTCTATGTGAATATCCATGTGACTATCTATATGACACCCTCTATGTGAATATCCATGTGACTATCTATATGACACTGTCTATGTGAATATCTATGTGACTATCTATATGACACCCTCTATGTGACTATCTATGTGACTATCTATATGACACCCTCTATGTGACTATCCATGTGACTATCTATATGACACTGTCTATGTGAATATCCATGTGACTATCTATATGACACCCTCTATGTGAATATCCATGTGACTATCTATATGACACCCTCTATGTGAATATCCATGTGACTATCTATATGACACCCTCTATGTGAATATCCATGTGACTATCTATATGACACTGTCTATGTGAATATCTATGTGACTATCTATATGACACCCTCTATGTGAATATCCATGTGACTATCTATATGACACCCTCTATGTGAATATCCATGTGAATATCTATATGACACTGTCTATGTGAATATCCATGTGACTATCTATATGACACCCTCTATGTGAATATCCATGTGACTATCTTTGTGACACTCTCTATGTGAATATCCATGTGACTATCTATATGACACCCTTTATGTGAATATCCATGTGACTATCTATGTGACACTCTCTATAGTTAGTTAGTTAGTTAGTCGACAGATCATCCTCGTTGCACATCGAACCATTCAGTCCATAAGTGCTCGGATCCCCTCCTCAGCAAATCCCGCAGCGTGTAGCGGCTAACGACGCCAGTTCTGTGTTGGTTTATCAATCTTCTTTGGCTTCCTGCGTAGTGTTCTTGTTTGGCCATCCCTCTTTTAATTTGCTGCTCTCGCAGTCTGACAATGGTTGTAGATTCACAGTCATCACTTGGTTCTCGCAAAAGTCTCACTTCTCGTAGAGCATTCAGAATGTCAGCCTGGTCCATGGCGCGTCCGCCCTCCACAGTAGCCTCACCTGCGAGCTTGTCAGCCCGCTCATTTCCTTGTACTCCCACATGCTCTGGCACGAAGATGAAACTAATCTTTGCCAGCCGAGACCGCTTCAGAGGCAGCAACCATTCTCTTCGGATCGACCCCTCCTCTATCCTCTTGATCATGTTCATTGAGTCGCTAAGGAAACAAGCCCTAGTGAATGTCTGTGTCTCGAGCCATGTTATTGCTTTACTTACTGCCATGACTTCTATGGTCAGGCTACTTGTGGTTTCAGTGAAAGCACCAGAGTCCTCCTTCACAATTCTCCCTCCGGCCCGAGCTGTAAAGGCCCATGAGCTTCTCACATGTCGGACGACCGACCCATCTGTGTAGATGACCGCGTCACCGTCTAGCGAATTCTCGAAAATAAACGCTTGTACTTCAGCCTCAACAGCAGCCGGATTTTCTTATCTGCATTTTCTATCTAGTTGGATGCAAACTGAAAAGGATGTGCAGAAGTCTGTTGGCACTTGCACCCACTCCTCGCCAGGTTCTAAGTCCTCAAGTGAACACACCTGTTGAAGAACGTCTTCGGCTTGACCCATCCACGACCGTCCTCTTTTTAACCTGCTGCCCTTCACCTTCCTAATTTCACTATACAGTGGATGTTGTGTGTTTGCGTTAATTCTGAGGTAGGCGCGTGCCCTGCAAACTTGTATTCTCTCTTCAATGGTTGGAAAATCAAGAAGGTAGCGCATCGCCCTGCATGCTGTATCTCTTGTACATCCAAGAATAATGCGCATAGCTTCATTCTGTATCCTTTCCATCCTTTCTATCTGCTTATGGCTGAGAGTCAGGATTGCCATTGCATACTCCAAAACAGACATGACCAGCCCCTCGTACAGAAGACATAGATGGCGCTGCTCACAGTTTGCTGCCGCAATCACCCGCATCGCTGCCAAACCCCGCTTGGCCTTTATTATCACCTGGTCTATGTGCACATTATAAGCAAGGCTTCGATCAAACCGTATCCCCAGGTAATTCATTGCCTGCGTTCTTTCCACCGTCTCTGAACACAGCATTACAGTTGGTGTTGGATTGTTGACAATATGATTATTCAACGAGAACCAAGTCACTGTTGCCTTTGTTGGGTTGACCATTGCCCCAGCTTCATCACACCAAGTACTTATGCGATTGAGTTCGGTTTGTAGTTCCACAGCAACCTCCTCTCTATCCTTCCCCTGACGATACACTAAAACATCATCGGCATATGACAATGTCCTGCCAGGTCCAGTGATCTGCTCACTGGTGATTCTCACTGTGTAGGCGTTGAACAGTACCGGAGATAATGGTGATCCCTGTGGTAGGCCAGGATATATTGTTGTTGGTTCCGAAGTCCAACTGCCACATCTAAAAACTACTTTCCGTTGGAAGAGGGCTGCAGCGATCCAACTAAGGAGGAATGGACTTACGTTTAGTTCAAGAAGCTGAAACATTAAAAAATCCAGTGGTACTCTGTTGTATGCGTCCTCAAGATCAATCGCTGCAGCAACGGTTTCAGTGCCTGAGTGGAAACCTTCATAGACATCATGGGCAAAGACTACTGCATTGGTCCAGGTTTCTCTTTTTGGACGGTACCCACATAGGGTAGGTGGGAAAACACCTTGCCTCTCTAGTTGGCTTGATATTTTCCTGGCAATTACCTTCTCCAGCAGCTTGCCTATTGTATTCTGCATGGTTATAATTCGACATCCCTGAATTTTTTTGTGGTCTTTGTCAGGCTTCGGCAAGGGAATCAGATAGCTGTGTAACCATTCCTCCTTGATGCTAGCACTCCCTATACTGTTGTTGTACATGTCTGCTAGTTTCTCTAGCTCATTGTCGGTACACCTATTTATGTCGTCGTATCTTATGCCATCAGGACCTGGAGCACTGTTTTTTGATCGTCGAAGCACAGCCTTGATTTCTTTCACTGTCACTGTGTCTTCATCCGAAGTGTTCTGGGCCTTGCATCTGTCTGAGGTGACCTCCTTGGCCAGATTTCGGCCTCCCATGTCTGTCTGGTTGCTCTGCTCAAGGTAGCGTTCAAAGAGGGCTTTGCCCTTGTCCTCGTCAGTCCTCTGCCAGATGAGGTCAGCACCTTGGAAGTCAGAAATGCTCTTATTCTTGACTACACCACTCATGCTTTTATGTAGTCGCCAGAACAATTTCAGTGACTTGTCTGTGCTTACTCTTTGACACACCTCTGCCCATTTTTCGCTTTTAACCACCTTGACCAGTTTTTTGAAATAGCTTACTTTTGTGTGCATCTCTCTTTCTAAGTGCAAGCAGGGACTAAGATGACCAGCTCTGTTCTTCTTGGCATTTTGCCATCTCCTTACAGCACTACGCTTATCCACCCAAGCCTTCTCCACCTCGAAACTCCACCACGGTGGCTGCTCCCAGCTTTTTTTCCTGCCCTGAAACATTCTGCGCTTGTCACGTCTTATTTTACTCACCACATCTTGCCCTGTACTGTCATACTGGAACGTCTTTACCTTTAGCTTGTGCTGCCTGGTTCTGCCTTTCACACTTTCACACATAGACACTCTATGTGAATATCTATGTGACTGTGTACGTGACGATCTATGTGACGATCTATGTGACTATTTATGTGACTACCTATGTGGCTATCTATGTGACTATCTATGTAATTGTCTATGTGATTATCTATGTAACTGTCTATGTGATTATCTATGTAACTGTCTATGTGGCTGTCTATGTGACTATCTGTGTGACTATCTGTGTGACTATATGTGTGATTATCTGTGTGACTATCTATGTGACTATCTGTGTGACTATCTGTGTGACTATCTGTGTGACTATCTGTGTGACTATCTGTGTGAATATCTGTGTGATTATCTATGTAACTGTCTATGTGGCTGTCTATGTGAATATCTGTGTGACTATCTGTGTGATTATCTGTGTGACTATCTGTGTGACTATATGTGTGAATATCTGTGTGACTATCTATGTGACTATCTGTGTGACTATCTGTGTGACTATCTGTGTGACTATCTGTGTGACTATCTGTGTGACTATCTGTGTGACTATCTATGTAACTGTCTATGTGGCTGTCTATGTGACTATCTGTGTGATTATCTATGTAACTGTCTATGTGGCTGTCTATGTGACTATCTGTGTGACTATCTGTGTGATTATCTGTGTGACTATCTGTGTGACTATATGTGTGAATATCTGTGTGACTATCTGTGTGACTATCTGTGTGACTATCTGTGTGACTATCTGTGTGACTATTTGTGTGAATATCTGTGTGATTATCTATGTAACTGTCTATGTGGCTGTCTATGTGAATATCTGTGTGACTATCTGTGTGACTATCTATGTGACTATCTGTGTGACTATCTGTGTGACTATCTGTGTGACTATCTGTGTGACTATCTGTGTGACTATCTATGTGACTATCTGTGTGACTATCTGTGTGACTATCTGTGTGACTATATGTGTGATTATCTGTGTGACTATCTATGTGACTATCTGTGTGACTATCTGTGTGACTATCTGTGTGACTATCTGTGTGACTATCTGTGTGACTATCTGTGTGATTATCTATGTAACTGTCTATGTGGCTGTCTATGTGAATATCTGTGTGACTATCTGTGTGATTATCTGTGTGACTATCTGTGTGACTATATGTGTGAATATCTGTGTGACTATCTATGTGACTATCTGTGTGACTATCTGTGTGACTATCTGTGTGACTATCTGTGTGACTATCTGTGTGAATATCTGTGTGACTATATGTGTGACTATCTGTGTGAATATCTGTGTGACTATCTATGTGACTATCTGTGTGACTATCTGTGTGAATATCTGTGTGACTATCTGTGTGACTATCTGTGTGAATATCTGTGTGACTATATGTGTGACTATCTGTGTGAATATCTGTGTGACTATCTGTGTGACTATCTGTGTGACTATCTGTGTGAATATCTGTGTGACTATCTGTGTGAATATCTGTGTGACTATCTGTGTGACTATCTGTGTGAATATCTGTGTGACTATCTGTGTGACTATCTGTGTGAATATCTGTGTGACTATCTGTGTGACTATCTGTGTGATTATCTGTGTGACTATCTGTGTGACTATCTGTGTGAATATCTGTGTGACTATATGTGTGACTCTCAATGTGACTATCTGCCTGTCTCTGTGTTCGTACATTCATGTGTCGGTCTGATTGTTTGTATGTTTCCGCACCTGTCTATCTCTTGATTTATATACTTACCACCAGCCTGCCATCCATGTGTTATCTGCCTACATTCTCATATCGATTTAATATTTACCACCTCATTTCTTCACATTATGTCTGTTATACCTGGTCTGTTTTTATATAAATAAATCTCTCTATTTTAAGCACACAAATGGACTCCCACAATAATCTATTTATATTACACAGAACACGTCAATGCACTTGATATATGATTAGTTGAAACACGTCACACAGCCTTGCTGGGACAATGTGAAACACGTCATAGTACTTGACTCATTTAGTAAAGTAGTGAGTCGCTTAAAAGTCGACAGGGTCGACAACATTGCACCGGGGTTTTATTCCACATGGTTCAATCTCTTTCCGCAGCGCGGAAAGCGTCGCACAAAGCACGGACTCCGTAGCTCCAGCGACAACCCCCAGGAGTCTCCGAAAAAATACACCCGTGAAGCGAAGGATGCGGCCAGGAATCGAACCCATAACCTTCGGTGCCCGAGTCAGACGGGGAGTCAGACTAATAAAGTAGTGAGTAGAGTACAGAATCTATTTGCACATCTTAATGTATAGTGGACATATGGCTCAGACGCCGTACTGTTATAGACCACAAATCTAGATTAATTGAGACACAGATTAGGGTATTTGTCCACATTAAGATGCATGTTATTCTATTTGTCCGGATTAAGGTACAGGTCACTGTATTTGTCCGGTTTGATTGAAATATAGATAATTATACCTGTCCGGGTTGAATTAAATACAAGCTGTTGTACTTGTCCGGATTGATAAAGATCTTAGGGGAGATTAAGCAATGACAAACTATTGAATGTAAATCTGCCTGTGAATGACAAAAAGCCAAAAACGATGTGGTTGGCTGCGACGTCCTGTAAAGGATATGCATCTGATTTTAACACACTCGCGAACCAGCGGTCACTTGGACTGGAACGTTGACTTCTCGTTTAGACAGCAATGGCAAGCTACTAATGTAAAATTGCAATAGTAAAATCACAAACAGCCAATAAGGGCTATGGGTGATTGCAAAACACCATACAGAGTACATGCAACCTATCAGTAGTTTGTCCTCAGATGTGTGGTTAAACAACAAGGCCTCTTTGACACACCTCAGTTTGTCCTCAGATGTGTGGTTAAACAACAAGGCCTCTTTGACACACCTCAGTTTGTCCTCAGATGTGTGGTTAAACAACAAGGCCTCTTTGACACACCTCACACGCGTGAGACATATACTGACAGACCCTTATTGTTGTAGACCGCTGGGCACTCGAAGCGTCATGTGGTTAGTATAAAGCTGGCCGAAGTTATCTCCCTAGAGACGCCCAGCTTGTGCAGAATTATTGTATTCTTCTTCTTCTTCTGCGTTCATCCGGATTTTTTTTCGGATGTGAATGCGTTGTGCCTGTTTACAGCAGAGCTGCGTTCTTGCGCCGTTAGGCCGACACATCCGACTTCTGCGGGCATTTTGAGTACGGCCACAGTCTCATAAACTTGGGCAAGATACAATGTTCACAATTCTCTGAGAAGGCACGGTGGAGAGTGACTGGACTCCACATCTCAATATGTCGTAGCTTACAAGACATGAAGGACTAACACTTCACTACATGGAGGACTAACACTTCACTACGTGGAGGACTAACACTTCACTACATGGAGGACTAACACTTCACTACGTGGAGGACTAACACTTCACTACGTGGAGGACTAACACTTCAATACGGTACATAGATGTGTGTCAGCGGGACAGAATTGGTACAGGTATTGGTATTACTACTTGGGCGCAAGTCACTGTTGATCGCGTTGCATAAGGGGCAAAGATTAGACATGAAATAAAGACAAAGAAGAACATGCTTGCAGATAGGTCATACACTGAGCGCGTGAGATATCAGAAGTGCGAGATGGTGGAATTGACCACCATGCAACCATGGTGGACGAATAGTCACCGAGTGAATTGGTGTGATCAGTCACATTCGTTACCGCCATGGTTAGAAGTTATGCCTTTTTTTTTTTAAGCAGTCAACCCGAGAATTTAATGGCTGCGTGTGGTATTCTAAGACATGTTAAGTACAGTTGAGTTTAGCCGAGTTGAGTCAAGAAGTGACATCACAGCACTCAGGACATTCCCATACGTGCTCCGTCATCATCTGCAAGTGCCAGTAAAGAGTCCCAATACTAATAGTACCAGTAGCAATCAAATTGTGTGTCAGTCTGTCCTTTCCTCGGCGTCCTGAGTGTCGGCCAGACCCTCTGGTCACTCCCTACAGAGTCATCCTCTCCAAGCTGTGATGATTTACCCATTCTTCTGCACTAGACATACGATTTCCAAGAGTCCTGACCACATCTGCCTTATCATGCACCAATCCCCCACTAAGTTTAGTAGGGCATCATTGCTATCTGAACGACCGACGCTCATAACATTGTGAAAGGCAACGCAAATCGCCTGCTACTGGCTTCCATGGTGATATGTTGGGATTCTGACAGTGCGTTTACTACCTCTACAGTACAGACACCGACATGTCACAAATTCGCCGATAACCAATCATTGCAAGGAGTAGGCCGTGAGTTAAAGTACTGGCAAAATTGTCACAGAGCAGATACCCATGGATAGATAAGGATTCCTTTCGTTGGTTGGAATCTGTCTGAAGAAAGTAAACCTAACTTAAGTGCATTCTACAGTCGGACACTTTTGACCTCTAGATTGGCTGGGTCTCCACCACTGGGTGGGGTGTTGGTGCATGGTAAGGCAGACGTGGCTTCTAGATTGGCTGGATATCAACCACTGAGTGGGGTTTTGGTTCATGATGAGACAGACGTGACCTCTAGATTGGCTGGGTCTCCACCACTGAGTGAGGTGTTGGTGCATGATGAGACAGACGTGACCTCTAGATTGGCTGGATCTCCACCACTGGGTGGGGTTTTGGTGCATGATGAGTTAGACGTGGTGGGTCCCTTTGGGATCGTGTATAGTTTAGAAGAATAGATAGGTCATCACGGCCTGGAGAGAATTGTGCTGCAGGAAGTGAGCAGAGGATCTGACCGTTTCTCAGGACTCCGAGGAAAGGCTAGACGGACACATAATCATACAGCCACTGCTACCATTAGTAACGGGACTCTTGGCTGTGCAGATGAGAAGAGGGAGTTAGAAGGAAACACACAAAAAACATTCACGCAACATTCGCCTCAGGAACCATATCTTCTTTGCTTCTAAGTTCTTCCTAATTTGTTCATTCACGTTCCAAGATTCACTGCCAAATATCAAAACTGGTTCCAAATAACATTTCAGTACTGTCTTTCTTATATTCAAAGATAGTTATAACATACAATCATATATACATTTCAATGGCTGGAAAAAAAATCAAGCAGAACTATCCAACAAGAAGTCATTACTGAAGAATATTGCTTGTCGAGACAAATAAAACTAATAAACAATGATATATTGTAAGCATGTAGACGGACACAGAAATATAGAAAAGATCATTATGGAGGAAATGTTTCTTTTTCTTCTTCTTTGCGTTCATCCGGAGTGTTTTTTCAGATGTGATTGCGGTGTGTCTGTTATGCGCCCTTGGGCCGAAACCCGTAGGCCAACACATCCGACTATAGCGTGCTTTTTTGACCAGGTAGCATTCCTGGGAGACTCTCACTTTTGTGGTGCCATCTACAACCCAGCTGGCCAAGTTGGAACGGTCGAAGACAACGGTCATCCCTCAAAGGAAGGCAGGGACAGTCCATAGCATTTTCCGCCATCCAAGGCTGCTTCCATAGTTGCAGGGCCGACACATAGCGCCCTGGTACTGGGCTCACCGAGGGAATCGTCACGTCCTGCTCATGGCTGCTTTAAATCCTCACTTCAATATATTGGTCATTTCGTTTGCCCCGGACCATTCCCGCACAAACCAGACAGGTTTGCAGACGGTATCCACTCAGCGAGTTTTCGGACATGTGCTTGTCGTTGCGCCCGTCAGAGCTGTTCCAGGCACGACAGACATTCGGAAAACTACCTAGTCAGAGCTGTTCCGAACAAGAGCGGCATTCGGAAACTAGGTAGTCAGAGCTGTTCCTAGCACGAGAGACATTCGGACGAGACATTTCACTCGGACGTAATTGCGTAGTGTCAATTTTTAGTTTGCCACCCGTAGGACGACACTTCCGTCTTCCGGCGGGCATTTTTTAATGAGGTTAGCATTCCTCTGGTTTCGAGGCACGTTAGACTGTTGTGATGTCGCCCACATCTCAGCTGGTCAAGATAGAACGATCAACGACATCGCGGTCTGCCCTCAAGGGAAGGCAGGGGCAGACCATGGGCATTCCCTCGCTATCCAAGGAGGCTTCCATAATTGCAGAGCCGGCACATATTGCTCTGAGACTGGGCTCACCCGAGGAGTTGCCACGTCCTGCTCATGGCTGCTTTAGTTCCTCACTTCCATGTGTTGGGCATCTCGCTTGCCACTGGTCGCTCAAGCACACACCAGGAGCGGTCAGACTGCGGGCGACATCCACTCGGTAAGCTTTTTCTTTTGACTTCGGACCACGCAATAGGTTCGCTCGCCGTGCGTTCCGTTTCGCGTCATTGAGACGTTCTTCCACTTTTGTCTACACTCTATGAGTTAGATACAGACAGCTGTCGTAACCATTTCCTTCGACTGGGGCACTTTTCTGACTTTTTGTACTCGCTCACGAGGTAGGCTACATGTGCTGCCGGCTCAGCACCTTACCTTCGTGCAGCAGTGAACGAGAAACGGCCAGGCCCTCTCATCCGGGAATCCCTCAAATCCCCCAGCTGAGAGCCTTCGAACATGTATCATACCTGAGCATGTAGCTTGCTCAGTATCTCGCCTCTATTTTTCGGTAGGTGGGTATCGGCCCGGCTCTCAGATCCGAGGGTTTGTGGCTTAGAGGCGTTCAACCACAGCCCTCGACAGGGAGCCTTAGAGTTTTGTCCGGACCAAGGTCTTCTGCCTTCGTATACCTGATTTAGTCTATTGACTGCTATCCCCAGCCTACCTGCAGAGCAGCAGGTTGAGTCTCTCTTAGTCTGGCCGCTATCCCATACATAAGCTGTCCGATATGTAGTTTTCATCCATCGGCAAGCAGATGGGGGTCAATGGGACACGCAAGCTCCCCCACCACGGCAAGGTGGAGACACATCGGGGATGGAAATGTTTCAGGAAGCAAAGGAGGCCAGGACCACAGCGTTAAAGGATTCATGATGTGATACATAATTTACATTTGATTGTAACAGATACAGTACATCTAGCTTACAATAGAGAGGCACTATACCGGTCTCCCTGACCTAGGTGTTAACGTCTTTCTCCGTAATCCCGTATATTCTCATGAGGAACGTAACATGCGCGAGTATCTGTAGCGGTTCTCGCCGCGGTGATAACTTACAGTATGTGAGCCGGTCGCTCAGAAAGCAATGGCAAACTACTGAGCGTAATCTTGCCTAGTACAACAACAGCAGCTGAAAGATGCTGGTGTTGACTGCAACGTCCCGTAAATAGATATGCAACATTTTAAAAATGTCGAAATACTGTTGAGGGTGGGGGGGGGGGGGGGGGTAGTTCTCCACATGACAAGACACTATATGATAAAGGAATATGCAAATTACACATTCATTCATTCAGTAGCATGTCATTTGCAGAACCTCGCTCCCATAACAACCTTCCGGAAAACTTCGTCGATCGTAAGCAAGATGTCCCGCGTCCGATACACCCAATCTCAATCATTGTCGGTCCTTTGTTTTCTCGATTAGTTCTGTTGAGGATAATCCCCCATGTCACCGTTTCAGTCAATCCAGCACCATGTCTCTCCGGCCAACTCCAGCCTCGTCTACCGCTGGTCTCTCCAGTCATGACTGTGCTTTCCAATTCCTCTCTTCTCATTACATGGCAAGAAAACATTATCTCCTCAGTCTATTTGTGTATAATTCAACATTATAGTAATAAGTCAAGAAACGACATCTCCGTTGTTAGCCACTCTGACAATTCAATATTACTGTAATAAGTCTTAGAAAGGACATCCCCGTTGTCTGCAAGTTCTTCCTGATTTGTTCGTTGGCATTCCATGATTGGCAGGAGGACACTCCAGACAAGATAAACATTCACAGCTAGAGTGAGTACATCCAGATTGAAACCTGTCTCCTCCACATGACAAAAGCCCTTCTCTAGGCCAGCAAGACACTCCTAACATTGTATCTTCATTAGCCTTTTTTATCATTCCCCTTGCATCCACAACTATGGATTATTGATAAATTTCTAGCCATGTAAATATCAACATTCATTCATTCATTCATTCATCAGGAAGGTAATTGCCAGGAAAATATCAAGCCAATTAGAGAGGCAAGGTGTTTTCCCACCCACCCTGGGTGGGTACCGTCCAAAAAGAGAAACCTGGACCAATGCAGCAGTCTTTGCCCAGGATGTCTATGAAGGTTTCCACTCAGGCATTGAAACCGTTGCTGCAGCGATTGATCTTGAGGACGCATACAACAGAGTACCACTGGATTTTTTAATGTTTCAGCTTCTCGAACTAAACGTAAGTCCATTCCTCCTTAGTTGGATCGCTGCAGCCCTCTTCCAACGGAAAGTAGTTTTTAGATGTGGCAGTTGGACTTCGGAACAAACAACAATATATCCTGGCCTACCACAGGGATCACCATTATCTCCGGTACTGTTCAACGCCTACACAGTGAGAATCACCAGTGAGCAGATCACTGGACCTGGCAGGACATTGTCATATGCCGATGATGTTTTAGTGTATCGTCAGGGGAAGGATAGAGAGGAGGTTGCTGTGGAACTACAAACCGAACTCAATCGCATAAGTACTTGGTGTGATGAAGCTGGGGCAATGGTCAACCCAACAAAGGCAACAGTGACTTGGTTCTCGTTGAATAATCATATTGTCAACACTCCAACACCAACTGTAATGCTGTGTTCAGAGACGGTGGAAAGAACGCAGGCAATGAATTACCTGGGGATACGGTTTGATCGAAGCCTTGCTTATAATGTGCACATAGACCAGGTGATAACAAAGGCCAAGCGGGGTTTGGCAGCGATGCGGGTGATGGCGGCAGCAAACTATGAGCAGCGCCATCTATGTCTTCTGTACGAGGGGTTGGTCATGTCTGTTTTGGAGTATGCAATGGCAATCCTGACTCTCAGCCATAAGCAGATAGAAAGGATGGAAAAGATACAGAATGAAGCTATGCGCATTATTCTTGGATGTACAAGAGATACAGCATGCAGGGCGATGCGCTACCTTCTTGGGTTTCCAACCATTGAAGAGAGAATACAAGGTTGCAGGGCACGCGCCTACCTCAGAATTAACGCAAATACACAACATCCACTGCATAGTGAAATTAGGAAGGTGAAGGGCAGCAGGTTAAAAAGAGGACGGTCGTGGATGGGTCAAGCCGAAGACATTCTTCAACAGGTGTGTTCACTTGAGGACTTAGAACCTGGCGAGGAGTGGGTGCAAGTGCCAACTGACTTCTGCACATCCTTTTCAGTTTGCATCCAACTTGACAGAAAATGCAGACAAGAAAATCCGGCTGCTGTTGAGGCTGAAGTACAAGCGTTGATTTTCGAGAATTCACTAGACGGTGACGCGGTCATCTACACAGATGGGTCGGTCGTCCGACATGTGAGAAGCTCATGGGCCTTTACAGCTCGGGCCGGAGGGAGAATTGTGAAGGAGGACTCTGGTGCTTTTACTGAAACCACAAGTAGCCTGACCATGGAAGTCATGGCAGTAAGTAAAGCAATAACATGGCTCGAGACACAGACATTCACTAGGGCTTGTTTCCTTAGCGACTCAATGAACATGATCAAGAGGATAGAGGAGGGGTCGATCCGAAGAGAATGGTTGCTGCCTCTGGAGCGGTCTCGACTGGCAAAGATTAGTTTCATCTTCGTGCCAGGGCATGCGGGAGTACAAGGAAATGAGCGGGCTGACAAACTCGCAGGTGAGGCTTCTGTGGAGGGCGGACGCGCCATGGACCAGGCTGACATTCTGAATGCTCTACGAGAAGTAAGACTTTTGCGAGAACCAAGTGATGACTGTGAATCTACAACAAGGCCAGACTGCGAGAGCAGCAAATTAAAAGAGGTGTGGCCAAACAAGAACACTACGCAGGAAGCCAAAGAAGATTGATAAACCAACACAGAACTGGCGTCGTTAGCCGCTACACGCTGCGGGATTTGCTGAGGAGGGGATCCGAGCACTTATGGACTGAATGGTTCGATGTGCAATGAGGATGATCTGTCGACTAACTAACTAACTATTCATTCATTCATTCATTCATTCATTCATTCATTCAGCAGTATGTCCTCTGCAGAACTTCGCTCCCATAACAATCGTCCGGAAAACTTCTCGGTCATAAGCAAGATGTCCTGTGTCAGATACACCCATTTGGAGATCATCTGCCACACCCTGCACCCATTTTCTCTTTTGCCTTCCTCTTCTTCTCTTCCTGGGTATATACCCCTCTACAATTGTTCTCTCCAAACTTTCGTGACGTTTTAAGTGACCAAAATATTTCAGTAGGCTATTGTTTGTTTTATCGTAAATATCAACATAGATCTCCGAAATGTATATAAAGCAGTCATTGGTCAAATAACAAACACACACACTGGAATATCTATGACTCTCTTGCAATCGCATAGCATGCAAAATTTTAGTCTTTTTCAGGTTTCACCACGTGGTCGATCTGCCCTTATTTAGTCAAACTAGTGGCGGCTTAAGGTACCGGCTTGGAGGTTTAAAGAAGGCTTGATCAGTAAACGTACCTGCATTACCACGAACGCTAGTCAATACCTGTGGCTTTATTTCTTATGTCTGTCATTCAGTTGCCACAAAGGTTCCTCAGACATCGATTTGTCTTTGGGTGAAATTGTGTATGTAACTAGTTTACCTGACACGTCACTCCCTCTGAATACATGTTGCGTGGCATCGACCGCTTGAGTGACATTTGATAACTCGCAGACGACAACCTGTGGTTTGAATTCAGCCATGAGCTGTTGACAATTGCTGCAGAACTGCTGCTGTTTGATTGGTTAAACCGTGTACGTAGTGATTTGTCTGTCTTATCTTCCTACTGATGTTTCAATCAATTCATAAATAGGACTATTCAAATAGTCGTTATTTGTTGGGCCGAGGAGTCGTGGGATAAATGGATCAATGGTTACAACTGGGACTGCGTGGATGGGCTGGCTCGAGTGTTCTTAAATTTGGTGTAGATTTGGGTTCCGTAAGTGGGTTGGGAAATGTAAATGTTACCTTGGCTGTGAAGTTTGCTTTCGTGGTTGATGAAGTCCTGAGAAGTTGTGTGATGAGTGGATCTTCCTCTTCTTTTTACACCTTTAGACACTAAGCTGGATATATTTAACTGATTCGGTGCCGACGGATAATATATCGCCAAATGTGACCTCCCATTTAGACAGAGGATGCCATGTCACCATACAAGGGTCACCGAGTTATTTGTTTCTTAATGTAAATGCTCAGTGAATGGACATGTTCCTTTTTTGCGCTCACTCGCTTTGAACTCAAGCGTAGTCCATACACAATATTTATAGTAATTATGGACTGAATTTTGCGTGTGGGTTAGCTTTCCCTATTAACAGTGTCCCTCGCCATCGGGCGAACCCACTCCGACTTCATAGGTACTTGTAATTAACATCTCCAAGCCAAGGACGACAGGTCAACATTTTAGTCCAGCTGTCCGGTGTAGGGGTCGAACCGCTTACCTCGGCATCAGCACGTCGGATGTTTAAAAACACGCGTTCTTATCCATTCGGCCATGCGGACCTGCGTACATTATAATACTTGTTGATTTGATTGTGAACCATGTTTGGTTCAAAGCAACTTGTTTGTATGTCACTGAATCTGTTAGAGAATGCTGAATTACACTTCCTGTTGTTGGTTATCTCCATAGAGTTTGTCCTCACATGGAGCGGGTGTAGACCAGAATGATTTTAACTGTGTTGGATATGTTGGGTACTCATGCAGCAAATGTATAGCTGTCATTTTACCAATTCCACAGTTACATTTAGCACTACCTAACATTTACTACATTTAACAAGTGCTATATGTTCCTATTACGGCCTGTGCAGAATTTGAAGATTCACTTCGGTCGATCGGTAATAAGCATAATCTTTCTGGTAGCATGGATCCGCTGATTCCACCTTGGTTCTGTAAGTGCGTCTTATTATAAGACTCTTATAAATCTCTTGGCCTCGACATGGGCTATTATGGATATACCAGACTGAGATTATCCCCCCCCCCCCCAATCTCCCTTTGTCAATTTGTCGGCAGCATGTTGCAATGTGACGAGATCCTTTGTATTACAACCCTTATGGATTTCTGACGTAATCCATGGAGTACTACTCGTGGGTCTGCTTGTTCTGTGCGGCTTTTACTCTTCACTGTTTGGACAACTTTTCTTCGCATCTATGTTAAGAGCTATGTGTTTCTCTTTATTTTCCTCCGCGAAGAGCCTTTCTCTTTCAGTTTGTTCCACCTCTATTTCTGTTTTGTAGTTATTTCAGAATTTTCCTGTTGATATTGCTCGTGTTTTCTTTGCTATATGTTTTAGATTAAAGAGAATTTCGTCATCTCCATTTTCTATTGAGCGTTGTTGCGGATCCATGAGTACAGATGCTATGTGAATAATGTCCTTCTATGAAGGTTAGGTCCACTCCTCTCTCTTTGTCTGTTCCCAGACTATCTACAAGACATTAAGTTTGTGTCTCACTTCGTCCTTTGACCTGTCCGACATGGGTGATGCCCTGAGTTCCCACAGTCGGCTGAGAAAACCAAAGGATTAACTTGTCAGTTTGGCCAGGTACGTGAGTGTGCTTTCGTGATCAGATGAGAGTCTATGGACTGTGCCTGGCAATCGATGTATGTTCTCTATGGGTGTATTCTTGTGCTTTTTTTTTAAATTCCCTGTTATGCCCCATTGGGGACAGGATTTAAAATAAATTCAGTATAAACTTATACACTGCACATACTAAATAATGTACATGTAACAGGCCTGTGGCAGAGCGTCGCTATTATATAATAAGAAATATCAGATCACGAATCAACATTATCGTACTGGTCATTCTCGGTCATTCTCGAACGTGCTCCGTCTCTTTTCTTAGTAGCCAGTTCTGCAGACCTGACCCACATTTCCGACACCAGTTTGGATTGGAAATTACTGTGGTCTTAATATTGTTACAAGCACCTTGCCGTCTTGACAGACGATAGTTTGTTACTTTGTGCTTTTTAAAAAAAAACACAATAACTACAATCCATGGCAGGGACCAGATGTGGAGTTATACCTCTCCATAACACAAAACCTGGACTTAATTTTAGAGACTATATGTTGCCCTTAATAGCATAATCCCTCTCTCTGCCTGCATAATTTACCCCAGAGGAAAGGTAACACCAACACATCTGGAACAAGACAAGTTGCAGAAGCTGCTGGATCAACAAAGTAATGCTCTAGCTGTCCGCCTGTCGCAGCTTCCATCCTAGACCAGTTGCCGACTAAGGCTTAGGGCCTGGACTGCCCTTCCATGACACGTAATCTTCAGGTTGCATTTCCTCGCTCTAGGATAAGGCTTGGATCCTCCCATTTACATTCCTCGGCCCGAAGCCGTTGGCACAATGTGGGGTGTTGGGTTTGGTGAACGCCGTCCAATATCTGACTAAGACATGAAAGTGGGTTTGGAAATTACTTCCAAATCACTGCTGCTTTGGAATTACTGTCAAATTACTGGACGCCTTTTTATGAATAGGTATGTTGACACCAGTACACATCCTAAAAATGTCTCACATAAACACACTTGCGCGCGCGCGCACACACACACACACACACACACAAATAATAATAATAATAATAATAATAATAATAATAATAACAATGCTTATACAAACATAACATATAAGACATAATATAGTCTAAGAATAAATAAATGAAATGACGCAAACCACGTTTTGGATAACGTAAAAGGCGTAGTTTTATTTCCTGCATTTTATTTGTTGTTGTTGTTGACTAAATTAGTAACGAATGAAATAGAGAAGTGTTTACAGGTTCAGAAAAACAAGCGTCGATATGTTAATGGTGGAGAAAACGGCCATCCTCAAGCATAGCAACACATTAAGAGATTAAATCAGTCAACACAATTATGTCAAGAACATATGGCATTTAGACACATGAACATCGTATCGTGCATTACAAAGAATACATAATACTAATAGTATTAATAACAATAAAGAAAAAACAAACAGTAGTAGCAGCAGCAGCAGCAGTAGTAGTAGTAGTAGTAGTAGTAGTAGTAGTAGTAGTAGTAGTAGTAGTAGTAGATAGACAGACCGACAAATCTATCGATCGATCGATCGGTAGACAGACAGACAGACAGACAGGCAGGCAGGCAGGCAGACAGGCAGGCAGGCAGGCAGGCAGGTAGGTAGGTAGGCATTTAGGTAGATAGGTATTTAGGTAGATAGATAGATAGATAGATAGATAGATAGATAGATCATCATCATCATCATGTGCCTTGCCGATAAGCGTGGGCGATCATGTTTCACCTTCTCACACATAGATAAATAGATATCACACCCCCTTGTGTAGTTCTTAAACACTGATACCAATAAACGGGTACATTTCTCCGGCCATGGAAACATGTACAATACGAAACTGCATCATCTTACAACAGGAAATCTTCAGGTGACCATGGCCGCCAAGGTGTCAGGTCTAGGGACCACTGGTTGAGCTGTCTCCGGTGAGAGGGGATGTGCAAGTGCAGTCCCGGCGAAGATCGTTGAGCAATCGAAACAAGCTTGCCTGCCTGTTGATCGTTTCTGCCGCTTCCTTCGACACGAATGTTTTCAGTCAACAGATAATTATATACCGACAGGGCGGTTTCCTTGTGGGTCGATTGATATGTGCAAGCTTCAAAGATTCCGGCTTGTACTTGGCGTGCGACTAACAAGGAAGAAGCGGTAGTGTAGTAGCTAACACGCTTGCCTCCTGGCCCTGTTGCCATGGGTTCGAAACCCCAAAGAGTGTAATTTTATGTTTATAATGAACTGCCAGGTCGACCTAACTTAGGATGGGTACCAGGAAAGACCTTGAGAAGGAAAGGAGGATGGTGAGATAATGTCTGTATCCGCCCTCCCTCCAGTGACGATTTGTCTATAGAAAAATGGGGTTACTACCACACCCAGTACGAATGAAGGCTTGTACAAAGGGTCATTTATTTATTTACTTACCTATCTACTTACTTACCTACCTACTTACTTACTAACATACCTACTTACTTACCTACCTACCTACTTACTTATTTACCTGTCAACTTATTCGATTACTTACCTACTTACTTATTAACTTACTTTTCTTATCTACTTTCTTTCTTACCTACCTACTTGCTTACTTACTTACCTACCTACTTTCTTACTTACCTATCTATCTACTCACTTATTTGCCTACTTACCTACTTACATACCTATTTACTTGCCTACTTAATTGTTACTCACTTGCCTACTTATTTACCCACTTACTTGCTGCTTACTTACTTACTTACTTACTTGCCTACTTACATACTTGCCTTGCCTACTTACTTACTTGCCTAAGTACTTACTTACTTTCCTACTTACATACTCGCTTACTTGCCTACTTTCTTACATACTTGCCTACCCCTTTACTTGTCTACTTACTTACCTATTTAATTGTCTACTTACTTACTTACTTACCTAATTACTTACTTGCCTACTAACTTGCCTACCTACTTACCAATCAACGTCGAATGTGCGATTGTATTTCCAACGTTTAGGCAAAGAGTACACTAGGATCCTAAGACCAGTGTCAGCGAGTGTGCATGTATTTGGTAAGTGGTACAGCAATGATAAGTGGTACAGCAGTGGTAAGTGGTACAGCAGTGGTAAGTGGTACTGCAGTAGTAAGTGGTACAACAGTGGTAAGTGGTACAGCAGTGTTAAGTGATACAGCAGTGGTAAGTGGTACACAGGCAGTGGTAAGTGGTGCAGCAGTGATAAGTGGTAGATCAGTGGTAAGTGGTACAGCAGTGGTAAGTGGTACAGCAGTGGTAGGTGGTGCAGCAGGCAGTGGTAAATGATTCAGTGGGTAGTGGTAAGTGGTGCAGCGGGCAGTGGTAAGTGGTGCAGCAGGCAGTGGTAAGTAGTGCAGCAGTGGTAAGTGGTGCAGCGGGCAGTGGTAAGTGATACAGCAGTGGTAAGTGGTACAGCAGTGGTAAATGGTGGGGCAGGCAGTGGTAAGTGGTGCAGCAGTGGTAAATGCTACAGCATTGGAAGTGGTACAGCAGTGGTAAGTGGTACAACAGTGGTAAGTGGTATAGCAGTGGTAAGTGGTACAGCAGTGGTAAGTGGTGCAGCAGTGGTAAGTGGTACAGCAGGGTTAAGTGGTACAGCAGTAGTAAATGGTACAGCTGTGGTAAGTGGTACAACAGGCAGTGGTGAGTGATACAGCAGTGGTAAGTGGTGTAGCAGTCAGTGGTAAGTGTTGCAGCAGTGGTAAATGGTACAGCAGTGATAAGTGGTACAGCAGTGGTAAGTGGTACAACAGTGGTAAGTGGTACAGCAGTGGTAAGTGATACAGAAGTGGTAAGTGGTACAGAAGTGGTACATCAGTGGTAAGTAGTGCAGCAGGCAGAGGTAAGTGGTACATCAATGGTAAGTGGTACAGCAGTGGTAAGTAGTGCAGCAGGCAGTGGTAAGTGGTGCAGCAATGGTAAGTGGTACGGCAGTGGTAAGTGGTGCATCAGGCAGTGGTAAGTAGTACAGCAGTGGTAAGTGGTACAGAAGGCAGTGGTAAGTGGTGCAGCAGTGGTAAATGGCACAGCAGTGGTAACTGTTACAGCGGTGTAAGTGGTACAGCAATGGTAAGTGGTACAGCATTGCTAAATGGTACAGCAGTGGTAAGTGGTACAACAGTGGGAAGTGATACAGCAGGTGGTGGTAAATTGTACAGCAGTGGTAAGTGGTACAGCATTGGTAAGTGGTACAAGAGTGGTAAGTGGTAAGCAGTGGTAAGTGGAACAACAGTGGTAAGTGGTACAGCAGTGGTAGTGGTACCGCAGTGGTAAATGGTATAGCAGTAGTACGTGGTACAGCAGTGGTAAGTGGTATACCAGTGCTAAGTCGTACAGCAGGCAGGGATAAGTGGTACAGCAGTGCTAAGTGGTACATCAGTGGTAAATGGTATAGCAGTGCTAAGTGGTACAGCAGTGTTATGTGGTACAGCAGTGGTAAGTGGTATAGCAGTGCTAAGTGGTACAGCAGTGGTATGTGGTACAGCAGTGATAAGTGGTACAGCAGTGCTAAGTGGTACAGCCATGGTAAGTGGTACGGCAGTGGTAAGTGGTACAGCAGTGGTAAGTGGTACAGCAGGTGGTGGTAAGTGGTACAGCAGTGGTAAGTTGTACAGCAGTGGTAAGTGATACAGCAGGTGGTTGTAAGTGGTACTGCAGTGGTAAGTGGTACAGCAGTGCTAAGTGGTACAGCAGTGCTAAGTGGTACGGCAGGCAGTTGTAAGTGATACAGCAGTGCTAAGTGGTACAGCAGTGGTAAGTGGTGCGGCAGTGGTAAGCGGTACAGCAGTGGTAAGTGGTACAGCAGTGGTAAGTGGTACAGCAGTGGTAAGTTTATACAACATCGATTATTTCTGTTTACATTGCATCTCTTTTTTCTGTGTATACATCGTAGACTGTTTCTTTACAGCACAGAATGTTTGTGTTTATACAACATCTATTGTTTCTGAGCAGTGTATAAATTGCAGTCTGTTTCCATTTATACAGTACACACTGTTTATGTGTGTATATGATGGACCGTTTCTGTTCATACAGCATGGACTGTTTCTGTTTACACAGAATCGACTGTTTCTGTTTATACAGCAGATAATGTTTATACAGTAGATAATGTCTCTGTTAATACAGCACATATTAAGTCTGTTTTACTTGATTGATCGTTTCTGTGTGTACAAAATATGCTAATTCTGTTTGTAGCCACGTGACTGTTTTATTGTCATTTTTATTTTCCTTTGTTTTTTGCGCACGCTCGCTTTGAACTCAAGCGTAGTCCATACACAATATTTATAGTAGTGATGGACTGAATTTTGCGTGTGGGTTAGCTTTCCCTATTGACAGTGTCCCTCGCCATCAGGCGAACTCTCTCCGACTTGATAGATACTTGTAATTTAAGTCCCCAAGTCAAGGACGACAGGTCTACATTTTAGTCCAGCTGTCCGGTGCAGGGGTTGAATCCCTTACCTCGGCATCAGCACTCCGGATGTTTAAGAACACGCGTTCTTATCCATTCGGCCATGCGGACCTGCATTTTTGTTTATAAGATAGGTTATTTTCATTCATACAGAATATAATCTTGTGTGTTTATATAAAATACAGAGACTTAAATGTGAAATGGTTGTGTCTATTTACACATAAATAGACTGTTTTGTGCTATTCAAAACTGTTTATATTTTTTCATGCGTATTGTTACTACAGTCTAAATCAGAAAACATGTGTCTGCGGTGAAAAGTGTTTAGGTTGGCACATAAAACAGGAGAAAAACAATGTGATTTGTAGAATTTAAAGGCACAGTAAATACTGTGTATATACTGAGAACAGTAATTGAACGTTCTATAGAAGTAAACAAAGATCTATATCTTTGCTTTATTGACTACACAAAGGCTTTCGATAAAGTGAGACATGTCGACATGATAAGGATGTTTGAAGATCTACAAATGGATGGAAAAGATCTTAGACTTGGTAGAAACATATACTGAAAACAACAAGCTGCCATCAGAATCAA
The DNA here is from genome assembly GCA_014155875.1 of Cepaea nemoralis. Lineage (NCBI taxonomy): Eukaryota > Metazoa > Mollusca > Gastropoda > Stylommatophora > Helicidae > Cepaea > Cepaea nemoralis. The sequence goes on from JACEFZ010009173.1 coordinate 1,223,854, forward strand.
TAATGAAGTAGGTCAATATCAGCCCATTAAAAGAGGTATGAGACAGGGATGTGTAATGTCTCCAGATCTTGTTTCCCTGTACAGTGAAAATATTTTCTTCTTCTACTGCTGCGTTCATTCGGAGTTTTTTTTCGGACGTGATTGCGTTGTGCCTGTTTACAGCAGAGCTGCGTTCTTGCGCCGTTAGGCCGACACATCCAACTTCTGCGGGCATTTGTTGACCGGGTTAACCTTCCCGGGGGAAAATATTTTCAGAAATATAGAAGATATGGAAGGAATCAACATTGTGGGACGATACATCAATAACATTAGCTATGCAGGTGATACAGTCTTGATTGCAGACAGTGAACAGGACCTCCAAAATTTAGTAGATGCGGTTGTTGCACACAGTGAACAACTAGGGTTAGAATAGAATAGTAAGACACAGATTGTGATGTCACTGGGAAGAAGGAAATACCACATTGTGATATACGAGTAAATGGGCATATTCTTAAGCAAGTGAATGGGTACAGTTATCTTGGAACAGTCATTACATCTGATGGGAGATGCCTTGAAGAGATTAGAACAAGAATTGCCATTGCGAAGGTAGCCTTTTGCAAGATGAAAAACATACTGACAAATAAAAAGATATCAATCGAAACGAGAAAAAGAGAGTTGAAGTGCTACATAGAACCTGTACTTTTGTATGGACGTGAAGCGTGAAAATGAGCAGACAAGCTGTAAAAAATCTGATGGCTGTGGAAATGTTGTTTCTGAGGAAAATGCAATGAATACCATGGACAGACAGAAAACCAATGAACAAGTCCTTCCAGAAACAAAGGAAGATCGTAAACTGATTAGAGACATTAGACGTAGACAATCAACATTTTTGGGGCTTGTTATGAGAAGAAATGAATTGGAGAACTTGGTGACAACTGGCAAGATCGAACGGAGGAGACCAAGGGAAAGTCGGAGAAGTAAATACCTGGATGGCTTGGCCTTGTGGCATGGTCGAGACAGGAACACGGAGCTGATCCACGACTCTGGTGATGGAATGAGATGGCAGAACATGATCGCCCACTCTTACCGGCATGGCACATGATGGATGGATAAACCATCGCTAATATAGATAAAACTTATTTCGGGTAAAGAGCTTTCTGTTATATGTTACTATTCTTCCAAGTCCCGTACCAAAATGTGGTTTTTCCCTTTCCCTCCCATCTACTTACGACTGACGGTGTGTCTAGGCTTTAGCTGGGCTGTGTTGGTGTTAGCCCATTTAACTACAGTAGGATGTTCTGTCTCCTCATCGGAAGTCAAGTCACTGTCTGAAGTTGTGGAACGCACTTGCGTGTCCGGCATGTCGATAACAATGTTAATCTTTCGAGCTGTGCTTCTCTTGGTTTCAGAGCACGGATCAGGAACTTTCAAGTTACTCATCTCCAAATGTCTTTCTACATTGTCAACAAGGATCGTGTGGGGTTTCAACCCGTTTCTCATACGTCGAGAGCCATAAAACCTCTTCACATTGCCTCGATCACAACGATGATTGAAGCTCATATTCTGGGAGATAGCCGGAAGACTGGTAACCATCAAGTCCATACTGTCTTCATCAGACTCATCTTCTGTGTTACGAACATTATATTTCCTGGGAAATGTCATGGAAGATTGCCGAGATTCTATCGGAGGTTTCCGCACTTCGTCTTCAAAGTCGCCTGGATTCACGTCTTTGGAATTATTGTTCGTCTTTAAGAATTTGGGTCTCCTATCTTGAAAGTCTGTTAGACTGTTTGAGACTATTCTGTTCGACAGTTGCTTCTTCTCCAAAGCAATACATTTGGAACATACTAATTCCAGAGATGGAAGCTCTGTTATGGACGGTAAAATGACAGAAGTCCTCATCTGTCTTGATTGATCAATCCCTCCTTTGGCAGCTTGCTCACGCATTCCTTTCTCCAGCAAGTCAGTACCAAAACTGAAATCGTCAACAGGCTGATCAAACCGATGTTTCATTCTGCGACTTGTGAAACTACTGGTTTGTGGAGAATTGTATGCATTGGCATCAAGAGATTCACTTTCAAGAACGGTAGCTCCTGCGCGCCAATAGCTTTGGGCATCCTCGTGGTTCAGTACAGGATAGTAATACAGAGATGGTTGAGAACTTACAAGGCTCAGGTTATCGGCAGGAGGCAGGGAGCTGGTATTCTGTCGAGCTGCTTGTTTAATCTTGGGTCGCACTTTGTTCATGTTGCTCAATTTTGCTTCTATATAATAATATTGCGGTAACAAATCCCGAGAAAAATTTCCCAGTTCTTTGGTCGTCTTTTTCGTAGTAGTAGTAGTAGTAGTAGTAGTAGTAGTAGTAGTAGTAGTAGTAGTAGATAGACAGACCGACAAATCTATCGATCGATCGATCGGTAGACAGACAGACAGACAGACAGGCAGGCAGGCAGGCAGACAGGCAGGCAGGCAGGTAGGTAGGTAGGCATTTAGGTAGATAGGTATTTAGGTAGATAGATAGATAGATAGATAGATAGATAGATAGATAGATCATCATCATCATCATGTGCCTTGCCGATAAGCGTGGGCGATCATGTTTCACCTTCTCACACATAGATAAATAGATATCACACCCCCTTGTGTAGTTCTTAAACACTGATACCAATAAACGGGTACATTTCTCCGGCCATGGAAACATGTACAATACGAAACTGCATCATCTTACAACAGGAAATCTTCAGGTGACCATGGCCGCCAAGGTGTCAGGTCTAGGGACCACTGGTTGAGCTGTCTCCGGTGAGAGGGGATGTGCAAGTGCAGTCCCGGCGAAGATCGTTGAGCAATCGAAACAAGCTTGCCTGCCTGTTGATCGTTTCTGCCGCTTCCTTCGACACGAATGTTTTCAGTCAACAGATAATTATATACCGACAGGGCGGTTTCCTTGTGGGTCGATTGATATGTGCAAGCTTCAAAGATTCCGGCTTGTACTTGGCGTGCGACTAACAAGGAAGAAGCGGTAGTGTAGTAGCTAACACGCTTGCCTCCTGGCCCTGTTGCCATGGGTTCGAAACCCCAAAGAGTGTAATTTTATGTTTATAATGAACTGCCAGGTCGACCTAACTTAGGATGGGTACCAGGAAAGACCTTGAGAAGGAAAGGAGGATGGTGAGATAATGTCTGTATCCGCCCTCCCTCCAGTGACGATTTGTCTATAGAAAAATGGGGTTACTACCACACCCCAGTACGAATGAAGGCTTGTACAAAGGGTCATTTATTTATTTACTTACCTATCTACTTACTTACCTACCTACTTACTTACTAACATACCTACTTACTTACCTACCTACCTACTTACTTATTTACCTGTCAACTTATTCGATTACTTACCTACTTACTTATTAACTTACTTTTCTTATCTACTTTCTTTCTTACCTACCTACTTGCTTACTTACTTACCTACCTACTTTCTTACTTACCTATCTATCTACTCACTTATTTGCCTACTTACCTACTTACATACCTATTTACTTGCCTACTTAATTGTTACTCACTTGCCTACTTATTTACCCACTTACTTGCTGCTTACTTACTTACTTACTTACTTGCCTACTTACATACTTGCCTTGCCTACTTACTTACTTGCCTAAGTACTTACTTACTTTCCTACTTACATACTCGCTTACTTGCCTACTTTCTTACATACTTGCCTACCCCTTTACTTGTCTACTTACTTACCTATTTAATTGTCTACTTACTTACTTACTTACCTAATTACTTACTTGCCTACTAACTTGCCTACCTACTTACCAATCAACGTCGAATGTGCGATTGTATTTCCAACGTTTAGGCAAAGAGTACACTAGGATCCTAAGACCAGTGTCAGCGAGTGTGCATGTATTTGGTAAGTGGTACAGCAATGATAAGTGGTACAGCAGTGGTAAGTGGTACAGCAGTGGTAAGTGGTACTGCAGTAGTAAGTGGTACAACAGTGGTAAGTGGTACAGCAGTGTTAAGTGATACAGCAGTGGTAAGTGGTACACAGGCAGTGGTAAGTGGTGCAGCAGTGATAAGTGGTAGATCAGTGGTAAGTGGTACAGCAGTGGTAAGTGGTACAGCAGTGGTAGGTGGTGCAGCAGGCAGTGGTAAATGATTCAGTGGGTAGTGGTAAGTGGTGCAGCGGGCAGTGGTAAGTGGTGCAGCAGGCAGTGGTAAGTAGTGCAGCAGTGGTAAGTGGTGCAGCGGGCAGTGGTAAGTGATACAGCAGTGGTAAGTGGTACAGCAGTGGTAAATGGTGGGGCAGGCAGTGGTAAGTGGTGCAGCAGTGGTAAATGCTACAGCATTGGAAGTGGTACAGCAGTGGTAAGTGGTACAACAGTGGTAAGTGGTATAGCAGTGGTAAGTGGTACAGCAGTGGTAAGTGGTGCAGCAGTGGTAAGTGGTACAGCAGGGTTAAGTGGTACAGCAGTAGTAAATGGTACAGCTGTGGTAAGTGGTACAACAGGCAGTGGTGAGTGATACAGCAGTGGTAAGTGGTGTAGCAGTCAGTGGTAAGTGTTGCAGCAGTGGTAAATGGTACAGCAGTGATAAGTGGTACAGCAGTGGTAAGTGGTACAACAGTGGTAAGTGGTACAGCAGTGGTAAGTGATACAGAAGTGGTAAGTGGTACAGAAGTGGTACATCAGTGGTAAGTAGTGCAGCAGGCAGAGGTAAGTGGTACATCAATGGTAAGTGGTACAGCAGTGGTAAGTAGTGCAGCAGGCAGTGGTAAGTGGTGCAGCAATGGTAAGTGGTACGGCAGTGGTAAGTGGTGCATCAGGCAGTGGTAAGTAGTACAGCAGTGGTAAGTGGTACAGAAAGCAGTGGTAAGTGGTGCAGCAGTGGTAAATGGCACAGCAGTGGTAACTGTTACAGCGGTGTAAGTGGTACAGCAATGGTAAGTGGTACAGCATTGCTAAATGGTACAGCAGTGGTAAGTGGTACAACAGTGGGAAGTGATACAGCAGGTGGTGGTAAATTGTACAGCAGTGGTAAGTGGTACAGCATTGGTAAGTGGTACAAGAGTGGTAAGTGGTAAGCAGTGGTAAGTGGAACAACAGTGGTAAGTGGTACAGCAGTGGTAGTGGTACCGCAGTGGTAAATGGTATAGCAGTAGTACGTGGTACAGCAGTGGTAAGTGGTATACCAGTGCTAAGTCGTACAGCAGGCAGGGATAAGTGGTACAGCAGTGCTAAGTGGTACATCAGTGGTAAATGGTATAGCAGTGCTAAGTGGTACAGCAGTGTTATGTGGTACAGCAGTGGTAAGTGGTATAGCAGTGCTAAGTGGTACAGCAGTGGTATGTGGTACAGCAGTGATAAGTGGTACAGCAGTGCTAAGTGGTACAGCCATGGTAAGTGGTACGGCAGTGGTAAGTGGTACAGCAGTGGTAAGTGGTACAGCAGGTGGTGGTAAGTGGTACAGCAGTGGTAAGTTGTACAGCAGTGGTAAGTGATACAGCAGGTGGTTGTAAGTGGTACTGCAGTGGTAAGTGGTACAGCAGTGCTAAGTGGTACAGCAGTGCTAAGTGGTACGGCAGGCAGTTGTAAGTGATACAGCAGTGCTAAGTGGTACAGCAGTGGTAAGTGGTGCGGCAGTGGTAAGCGGTACAGCAGTGGTAAGTGGTACAGCAGTGGTAAGTGGTACAGCAGTGGTAAGTTTATACAACATCGATTATTTCTGTTTACATTGCATCTCTTTTTTCTGTGTATACATCGTAGACTGTTTCTTTACAGCACAGAATGTTTGTGTTTATACAACATCTATTGTTTCTGAGCAGTGTATAAATTGCAGTCTGTTTCCATTTATACAGTACACACTGTTTATGTGTGTATATGATGGACCGTTTCTGTTCATACAGCATGGACTGTTTCTGTTTACACAGAATCGACTGTTTCTGTTTATACAGCAGATAATGTTTATACAGTAGATAATGTCTCTGTTAATACAGCACATATTAAGTCTGTTTTACTTGATTGATCGTTTCTGTGTGTACAAAATATGCTAATTCTGTTTGTAGCCACGTGACTGTTTTATTGTCATTTTTATTTTCCTTTGTTTTTTGCGCACGCTCGCTTTGAACTCAAGCGTAGTCCATACACAATATTTATAGTAGTGATGGACTGAATTTTGCGTGTGGGTTAGCTTTCCCTATTGACAGTGTCCCTCGCCATCAGGCGAACTCTCTCCGACTTGATAGATACTTGTAATTTAAGTCCCCAAGTCAAGGACGACAGGTCTACATTTTAGTCCAGCTGTCCGGTGCAGGGGTTGAATCCCTTACCTCGGCATCAGCACTCCGGATGTTTAAGAACACGCGTTCTTATCCATTCGGCCATGCGGACCTGCATTTTTGTTTATAAGATAGGTTATTTTCATTCATACAGAATATAATCTTGTGTGTTTATATAAAATACAGAGACTTAAATGTGAAATGGTTGTGTCTATTTACACATAAATAGACTGTTTTGTGCTATTCAAAACTGTTTATATTTTTCATGCGTATTGTTACTACAGTCTAAATCAGAAAACATGTGTCTGCGGTGAAAAGTGTTTAGGTTGGCACATAAAACAGGAGAAAAACAATGTGATTTGTAGAATTTAAAGGCACAGTAAATACTGTGTATATACTGAGAACAGTAATTGAACGTTCTATAGAAGTAAACAAAGATCTATATCTTTGCTTTATTGACTACACAAAGGCTTTCGATAAAGTGAGACATGTCGACATGATAAGGATGTTTGAAGATCTACAAATGGATGGAAAAGATCTTAGACTTGGTAGAAACATATACTGAAAACAACAAGCTGCCATCAGAATCAATAATGAAGTAGGTCAATATCAGCCCATTAAAAGAGGTATGAGACAGGGATGTGTAATGTCTCCAGATCTTGTTTCCCTGTACAGTGAAAATATTTTCTTCTTCTACTGCTGCGTTCATTCGGAGTTTTTTTTCGGACGTGATTGCGTTGTGCCTGTTTACAGCAGAGCTGCGTTCTTGCGCCGTTAGGCCGACACATCCAACTTCTGCGGGCATTTGTTGACCGGGTTAACCTTCCCGGGGGAAAATATTTTCAGAAATATAGAAGATATGGAAGGAATCAACATTGTGGGACGATACATCAATAACATTAGCTATGCAGGTGATACAGTCTTGATTGCAGACAGTGAACAGGACCTCCAAAATTTAGTAGATGCGGTTGTTGCACACAGTGAACAACTAGGGTTAGAATAGAATAGTAAGACACAGATTGTGATGTCACTGGGAAGAAGGAAATACCACATTGTGATATACGAGTAAATGGGCATATTCTTAAGCAAGTGAATGGGTACAGTTATCTTGGAACAGTCATTACATCTGATGGGAGATGCCTTGAAGAGATTAGAACAAGAATTGCCATTGCGAAGGTAGCCTTTTGCAAGATGAAAAACATACTGACAAATAAAAAGATATCAATCGAAACGAGAAAAAGAGAGTTGAAGTGCTACATAGAACCTGTACTTTTGTATGGACGTGAAGCGTGAAAATGAGCAGACAAGCTGTAAAAAATCTGATGGCTGTGGAAATGTTGTTTCTGAGGAAAATGCAATGAATACCATGGACAGACAGAAAAACCAATGAACAAGTCCTTCCAGAAACAAAGGAAGATCGTAAACTGATTAGAGACATTAGACGTAGACAATCAACATTTTTGGGGCTTGTTATGAGAAGAAATGAATTGGAGAACTTGGTGACAACTGGCAAGATCGAACGGAGGAGACCAAGGGAAAGTCGGAGAAGTAAATACCTGGATGGCTTGGCCTTGTGGCATGGTCGAGACAGGAACACGGAGCTGATCCACGACTCTGGTGATGGAATGAGATGGCAGAACATGATCGCCCACTCTTACCGGCATGGCACATGATGGATGGATAAACCATCGCTAATATAGATAAAACTTATTTCGGGTAAAGAGCTTTCTGTTATATGTTACTATTCTTCCAAGTCCCGTACCAAAATGTGGTTTTTCCCTTTCCCTCCCATCTACTTACGACTGACGGTGTGTCTAGGCTTTAGCTGGGCTGTGTTGGTGTTAGCCCATTTAACTACAGTAGGATGTTCTGTCTCCTCATCGGAAGTCAAGTCACTGTCTGAAGTTGTGGAACGCACTTGCGTGTCCGGCATGTCGATAATTATGTCGATGTTAATCTTTCGAGCTGTGCTTCTCTTGGTTTCAGAGCACGGATCAGGAACTTTCAAGTTACTCATCTCCAAATGTCTTTCTACATTGTCAACAAGGATCGTGTGGGGTTTCAACCCGTTTCTCATACGTCGAGAGCCATAAAACCTCTTCACATTGCCTCGATCACAACGATGATTGAAGCTCATATTCTGGGAGATAGCCGGAAGACTGGTAACCATCAAGTCCATACTGTCTTCATCAGACTCATCTTCTGTGTTACGAACATTATATTTCCTGGGAAATGTCATGGAAGATTGCCGAGATTCTATCGGAGGTTTCCGCACTTCGTCTTCAAAGTCGCCTGGATTCACGTCTTTGGAATTATTGTTCGTCTTTAAGAATTTGGGTCTCCTATCTTGAAAGTCTGTTAGACTGTTTGAGACTATTCTGTTCGACAGTTGCTTCTTCTCCAAAGCAATACATTTGGAACATACTAATTCCAGAGATGGAAGCTCTGTTATGGACGGTAAAATGACAGAAGTCCTCATCTGTCTTGATTGATCAATCCCTCCTTTGGCAGCTTGCTCACGCATTCCTTTCTCCAGCAAGTCAGTACCAAAGCTGAAATCGTCAACAGGCTGATCAAACCGATGTTTCATTCTGCGACTTGTGAAACTACTGGTTTGTGGAGAATTGTATGCATTGGCATCAAGAGATTCACTTTCAAGAACGGTAGCTCCTGCGCGCCAATAGCTTTGGGCATCCTCGTGGTTCAGTACAGGATAGTAATACAGAGATGGTTGAGAACTTACAAGGCTCAGGTTATCGGCAGGAGGCAGGGAGCTGGTATTCTGTCGAGCTGCTTGTTTAATCTTGGGTCGCACTTTGTTCATGTTGCTCAATTTTGCTTCTATATAATAATATTGCGGTAACAAATCCCGAGAAAAATTTCCCAGTTCTTTGGTCGTCTTTTTCGATCTCTTATTCTCCTTGCGTGTTGTTCTTTCGCCCTGAAAATCGTGTAGAAAACTTTCAGTTTATATTATATCATCCTGCAAAAGGAGCTAATTGTTTAGGCTTCATTTGTTTCTATCTGTACATGCGCCTGTCTGCCTATCTACGAACTTACCTCTCTGTCTGTCTGCCTGCCTACCAACCTATCCTCTCTCTCTCTCTCTCTCTCTCTCTCTCTCTCTCTCTCTCTCTCTCTCTCTCTCTCTCTCTCTCTACCTGCCTGTTCACCCACCAGCAAGTGCGAGCCCATCTGTCTGTCTCTCTGCCTGACTATTCTTCTATTTATGTAACCATCCATCCATCTACCCACCTACTATCCATCTATCTATGCTTTCGCTACCCTTCTATATATCTGTAAATTATGTCAGTGTATCAATATGTCTGCATGTTTGTCAGTCTGCCAACCTGTCTGAATGCCTACGATTCTGAACACCAATCATCACTCTCCGGCCGATATGAACCACAATTTGAGTTACATATATTAGCTGTCTTCTCTATTCAAAGTTTCTCTGTTCATTAATATTATTAGTATTAACATACCTCAGATAACGACAACGAAGCATGACCGTTGCCAATGTTCTCGCTTCCTTCGGCAGCCATTCTGTTTGTATTCTTATGTTGTACATTTTGGCCACCGGAAGCTGCCAAGTTTCTGTGAAATATCTGTCTCCCTTCAAGCGGAAGTAATGTGGCCAGTAGCGGCTGCTGATTCTGCTTTTGTTGTACCTGCCTCATTTGTCGAAACTTTTCTACCGTTGTCGTCATACTCGTCCTTTCTAACGGAGATAGCGAGTTGTGGGTGTAACCTCCGTTCATGCGTAGACGAAAAGAATGATCTTTGTTCAGTGAGGACTGGATGCCAAGTCTGCTCAAAGCTTGTGCCAGTCGCATCTGGAAATGTTAATTCATTGATACAGTGACAAACAAATAAGTAGGTTTGGAATAAATATGGAACACAATCAAATGAACAAGTATTATAGTGTAAATTTCCGTTCACTAAGCTTTGACAATGCGGAAGATACCGCGAAATGAAACAAATAACATTATGACCCTAGTATGGCAATCTATGATATATCGTCCTTGTGTCCAAATGTTAAGTCTCATTTGGTGATATAATATCCTTCGCACTAAATCATTTTTAGAACATAAGTTAGTATTGTGTATGTGTGTGAAAGGAGAACATATGTACTGCCACGTGGTCACTAGACAAACCATAGTTTGTTACATTGTGCTTCAAAAAAGGCATTATAACTACTACAACCCATAGCGGTAGCGAATGTGACTGATCAGACCAATTCGCGCTGTAAATGTTCCTCCACAATGGATGCATATGAACATATGGTCATTTTCATTATCAGGCACCATCTGTTGTCTCACACGCTTAATGTGTCACCTATCTACAATTATTTTCTCCTTTGTCTTTATTCCATTCCTCATCTTTTCCCTCTATGCAACGCCATCAGCGGCAACTTGCTCTCGCGGTGCAATACCGATACTTGTAACATTAATGTCACGCTTTCACTTATCTTTGCACCGTAGTAAAGGCCGATCCCTAGATCTTCTTCTTCTTCTTCTTCTTCTTCTTCTTCTTCTTCTTCTTCTTCTTCTTCTTCTTCTTCTTCTTCTTCTTCTTCTTCTTCTTCTTCTTCTTCTTCTTCTTCTTCTTCTTCTTCTTCTTCTTCTTCTTCTTCTTCTTCTTCTTCTTCTTCTTCTTTCGTTCGCTTCGTAATTGCGTGGCATCTTGATTTCTGTAGGGCGCCTCCTGGCTGGTTGTTTCCTCTTCAGCACCTTTCTTTTACTAGAGCAGACAGTGGTCTTACTCGAGTTTAGATGTGTAGACACGCACACACGTGTCTGCGCATGCATGTACGTGCATACACATCTAGAGCGTTCTGGTTATTTTTCGGCGCCAGTGGCTCGCCGCCGCCCCTTCTCCTGTTTGGCGCTCATCCGAACTCTGCGCCACCAGTTACATAACAGCAACATTTGGAACCCATTTACCCATCTGTAATTCACCAAAAACGATGCCCATTGGTATTCTATCATCGTTCGTCCTCCTTATTTGTCCTATCCATCAAAGTCTACTAATATTGAGCATGGAACAAACCATCACACAACCTGAACATATAAGATATAATATACAACAGAATTACAACAAGTTTAGTTCGAGATAGTTGTTGTAAGGTGTAAATCGCCGGTTTACGAATGTACGAGGGGGATTCAAACGAAAACATTAAAAGTGTGATAGAAATTACAATAACCATGTCATTGTCTTGTAACCTGTCAATATTGTTGTTAAGGGTGTCAAGAGTGTTAAACACGTGATATCACGGTGCAAACGAACACGGTAACATCATAAAGACAGTCGGACAAAGATAGCCCAACCACTTTTGACATGCACCAAAGAGGAGCAGCTATCTGTTATCCGTTTTTTGATCACTGAAGGGGTGAAATCTATATAAATTCATCAGCGAAGGAAGGTCCAGTATGGCGATGCATGTCTGTCAGTCCAGCAAGTGTATGAGGAGTAGGAAGTTTCAAACCTTTTCGGTTCGATTAAGAGGTACAGTAGGTGGGTCATGAGTGGTTACACACGAGACCAAGATCATTTTTAAAATTTTTTTTCAATAAGAATACAAACTGAAGGACTTGCATTGAGCACAGTGGTGACTACATCGAAGAATGATACAATTGTTCTTTAGTTTTCCAGAATACACTCGCACGCACACAAAAGAATTAAGGTTTTCATATGAAGACCATTTGTAAGTAAATGAAGTCAAGCACCTTTTTACACTCCCTTAAAGTGCATTGGTTACATGGTGGCGCGCACGCGCGCGCGCACACACACACACACACACACACACACACACACACACACTAGGACACCACACCAACACACCTTCAAACAAATAAAAGTGCACAGTTTGGGAACACACATATATTTATACATCATTTTTAAATAGGCCTTACAGACCTGCTATTGCGGCTCTGTGGCGAAGGGGTTACGGACGCAATTCGTAATCCCGCATACCGAGTTCGAAGCACAGCTGCTGGCGATTTGGCAGCAGACCGCCATGCGTTAGTTTTATAAAGTGAGTGTCGGTCGTTCAGAAATCAATGGCAAACTACTGAACGTAACCTTGCCAAGAAATCAAAAACAGCTAAATAATGCAGGTGTTGACTGCAACGTCCTGTAAAGGATATACAACTAACTTATAAAGGCCCTGCTAATGATTTTATGGTGTTTATCCACCACCAATCTTAGGCAAAAGGCCCAGAAGTAATCTGTGTGTCGGCGTGCCAAATGTATGTTGCCAATACCTTGAGCTGCATCCATTTTAGCAAATTAGTTTAATAGATTGAAAGTTTCCTGCAGAAGGTGCAACTTTTTAAGCGTCAAAGGATTATTATGTTTGTTTGCTGATGAAGCCTAATCGCCTAAAGTCATGTATGTGTCATAATTCTGTTATGTAAAGCTGCACTACTTTGTGTCATTTTATATTGTTTACATTTTCACAGCTTTACCGCTGTCCGACCAAATTGTATTCATATTTTTACCAGGATTATTAATCGTCTTAAGCAACTACCCGTATGTGTCATGAGCTTACATATCGCCGAAATGTTGTCACTGCGTCATAACACATCTTGTTTGCTACCATATTAACAACTGTTAAGTCATAACTGTGACACAACCCCACGTCCCATTTCCCGCCATCTATATTTGTGTGATCCACACCTACTTTTTGCTTGGCATCGAATCTGTTAAATAACATTTAAGTTAAAGGGGTTTAAAAGGTACAAGAATAGACTTCATTACACCGGGCGTTAACAATATGGCTCAGCGTCTTTTCGCAAGAGCTGCCTGCCGAAAGCGTTGCCCAAAGCACGAACCACGTAGCTCCAGCGATGACCCCCAGGAGTCTCCGAGAAAATTGAACTGAATGTCGCAGCCCTGAAGGGAATTCGTGATCTTCGGCGAGCGGGACAGGCGGCGTACCTATTTCGTCACGGAGACTCCCATGTTGAACTCAAATATACACGTAATAAGCTGGATTTGTATAGCCAGTAATGTTGCAGCATCAAGTGACATGTAGTTTTATGTTGAGTAAGACAACCATTGACCATCGATTCAACAATTTCCAGTAATATCTATCCAAGGGGAAATACCCAGTAAATGTCACGTTAATAGACTTACCTGCTCTTGTTGAACCATGGCGTCCCTTCTTAAAGCCAGCTTGGACAAATACTCCGTTCGTCCTATATTTTCTTTACCCAAACTTTGGTCACCTCGTTCTTGGTCAATAACTCGAGACTTTTTCATGTCCATATTTGTGAGTGACTTTGCTGAAAAATGTAGAATTCTAGAAATGAAACGTAGGTTTGAAAGAGTTTGGAGGAAGCAGGGATATGGATTCTGAGAAGTATTTTGCGAATACCCTGACTGGGGAATGGTTTGTGGAAGGGGGGGGGGGGGGAGGAAGAGAGGAGAGAGGAGGGGGGGGGGGTGTGAAAAGTGGGTGGGAGTGAGGGAGGATTTAAAATAAAAGAGTTCATTGCACAGTGTTTTATCCAATATGACTTGGTTACTTTCCACAGGGTGTCCTGCCGGCCGAAAACATCGCACAAAGAACGAACTCCGTAGCTCCAGCGATGACCCCCAGGAGTGTTTGAGAAAATTGCACTCGTGAACCAAACGACGTGGCCCGGGATCGAACCCACTACCTTCGAAATGCGAGACAGACGGCTTGGAAACTGTGCCACGAAGACTCCTGGACTGGGAACATATCGAAGAACGATTGTCTAAGTGAAGCCCATGACAGTTGGCCACGATAGACTGATGTAGGAAAGCCACAAACAGTGGGTATATAATGGGAAGAGATGTGAAGCAAGACAGGAGGCATGGGAGAAGATCAGGAGTAGAGGAGGCAGAATGAGACTGAGAGAAATAGTGCTGGGTGATCTCAGATGGTTGGATGGGGAAATATGATCACAAGGAAACAAAAAGGGTGAGGTCGAGTACAACAAGGATCCACATCTGTGGAGGAGTATGAACACCTACGCCATTGGCAAGGCTGATGATGATGATGATGATGATGATGACCTCTTGACCTTATACAACTAAATAACATCGAAGAGGAATTAAAGACTATCGTGAGCGAATATGTGCTCCCAAGTTTCAAGCTAATCAAGTCATTATTACAAGAAACATGGAAATCAATAGATTAATTGCTCACCAACAGCTATGGTCCAGTCAGTGTATCCGACATGAAGATACACCCTAGTAAACAGAGTGATGATGATAATTACCACACGAAAATAAAATTCCACACACATAAATATTGGCATTTGGGAACTATTAATCAAACAAGTGCAGGCGTGTCCTCAACTGTGCCAAATCATAAAGAAAAATGATTCAAGTGAAGCCAAATTTCAAACAGGGAGATGGAAAAATGTCTAACGCCAATACTATAGCTGTAGACAAGAACAACCACTATGCATATCTGGCCCATTGCACTATACGGCTGTGAAACATGGGCTTAACCAAAACAAAACAAACATACAAGGGTTAAAGGAACCTAGAAGCTTTTTTAAGACGGTTGGAGGGACTTGATTTATGACTCAATGTGGGATAACAGGTGACAAAAGAAGAAGAATATTTTGAGATGTGAGGTTGCAAAGAGTGAGGTGGACAGGAAACAGAATAGATTACAATGATTTTGACAAATAATTAAATGATTCAATACCGAAGTATAATATATCGCCAAATGTGAACACCCCCCCCCCCGCCTCCCCAAGTTGTTTCTTCTATGTCTTCCCTCTGTTCTCTTCCCCTCGATCTTGCCGATTGAGCTTAAACTAACAAACGTTTCTTCTCTTTTTCGTCTTTTATCCTACTGCTTTTGCGGTGAAGCGTCGCAGAGAGGAGTCGGGTGTAATTTTCTGTGTTTCGCTTGTCTCGTTGCTTGCACTAACGTCATATTTGGTTTCTTCAATGTCTCTTCTGCTCTATCTAGCATACACTACCCCCCCCCCCCCCCCCCCCCCCCCCCCCCCCCCCCTCGCCTTGTATCCCGATGCTCTCGTGTAGAATGTTCTAGTCACTGGTTGATCTTGTTCCATTCTAACTAAATGTTCAAATAATTTAATTCTGTGGTGTTCTTTAACGTCAGTAACAGGTATTTTCCCTACACTTGTTCTTAGTTTCTCATTTGTCTCTATATCTCTTCGTGTCCTTCCAGACTGCGTTTCTTATGAATCTCATATGATGTGATTTTACACCTGTTTGTTTTTGGGACTGTTCATGTCTAGTAGTGATAACACAGTGATGTGACGAGTAAAGCACCTATCAAAATTACAATTACACTGCAGGAGTTGATACAGAATTACATAACTATGAGTTATCAGATAATTGCTAACTTTATCTTAATATAAACAATCTTTTAATATCCGCACATATTGATCGACAAATTGTTTTTGTAGGCGGCAGCATTCATTGGCACCTTGCCGTCTTGACAGACGATAGTTTGTTACTTGTGCGTCAAAAAGGCATAATAACTACAACCCATCGCGGTAGCGAATGTGACTGATAGACCAATTCACGCCGTAAATATTCGTCCACAGTGGATGCATATGAACACATGGTCATTTTCACCATCAAGCACCATCTTATGCCTCACACACTCGGTGTGACTTATCTGCAATAATTTTCTCCTTTACGGCAACAACTATCACATTTTAACGTCTAAATTTAGCCCGCAAATTCGGGGGGAGGAGAGGGAGGTAGGTAGAGTGGGCACGTTCATTTGAAGAATCTATACTACGGCATCTGTGACAAAGGGGTTAGTGAAATTCAGTTCCACAAGTCCCTGACACACAGAGTCCAGGGTTCAACATCCCTGACACATCGAGTTCAGGGTTCCACATCCTCGACATAGAGTCCAGTGTCCCACATCCTTGACACACCGAGTTCAGGATTCCACATCAGTCGAGGGTTCCAAATCAGTCGCGTGTGATTTGGAAGCAGGCCGCTGTATTGATTCCAATGGCTTGAGACGCTGGTCGTTCAGATAGCAATGCCGCAAACTACTGAACGTAACATTACCTATTACATCACAAAGAAACAACAAATGCTGGGATTTCAACGCTCTGTAAAGAACATGCAAATAATATAACTATGCCACAAACAAACTCACTTTATTCCGTAAAACACTCTGGTAAACACGCCATGCGTGTAGGCACAGACAGTAAACGCGTCTATCAACTGAAGAACACACACTTTTGGTGAATATGTGTGAAATATTCGCCGTCATATTTCCAGCCATGAGCTATTGATATGGTAGATAATTATTGCACTTACGTGGTTTAGATATTTCAAAGTGACTGCACTGTAACACAATCATTACATTCACATTTCATTTCCCGTTAGTTAAATAGCCTTTTAACATTCGAAGAAGCGTATGAATGAGACGGGTTTTATGATGTTCATGCATGACTGCATACGTGATGTTATATGTACTATATAATTATGCATACAGATTGCTGTGGGCACGTGTGTTTTCTTGCATATATATGTGACGTCAACAAGTCATAAAGTGAATAGCTAATCAGACAGACATGTAGAAAGAGAGACTGGTAGAAAGAAGTAACGAAATGTATTCAGAAAGAAAAACTGAAAGATGGACAGACAGTCACATGAACAGTTTGTTCGACGAGCAGATACACAGACAGGCAGACGAACGGAAGGACGGACACACACACACACACACACACACACACACACACACACACACAACACACATCCAGCCATACATACATACATACATGCATACATGCATACATACATGCATACATGCATACATACATACATACATACATACATACATACATACATACATACATACATACATACATACATGCATGCATGCATGCATGCATGCATGCATGCATACATACATACATACATACATACATACATACATACATGCATACATGCATACATGCATACATACATACATACATACATACATACATACATACATACATACATACATACATACATACATACATACATACATACATACATACATACATACATACATACATACATACATACATACATACATACATACATACATACATACATACATACATACATACATACATACATACATACATACATACATACATACATACATACATACATACATACATACATACATACATACATACATACATACATACATACATACATGCATACATGCATGCATGCATGCATGCATGCATGCATGCATGCATGCATGCATACATACATACATACATACATACATACATACATACATACATACATACATACATACATACATACATACATACATACGCACATACGTACATACGTACATACGTACATACGTACGTACGTACGTACAGACAGACAGACAGACAGACATGCAATATGAATGCACCCACGCTCGTATCTACGTAGAAACAGACAGACACATATTTACACATTTGTTAAGTTAAGTTGCATATCCTTCACAGGACGTAGCAGTCAACCCCAGCATTTTCGCTGTTCGTGATTCCTGGGCAATTCTACGTTCAGTAGTTTGCCATTGCTTTCTGAACGACCGATTCCTACACCTTTTTTTTCAAAAAACCCAGCACTGCTGTGTTTCGAACCCGGGTATACGGGCTCACAAACCGCGTTCGCAAGCCCTTAGCCACAGAGACAGAGATATTTACACATGTACACGGATAATCCTATGCATAACGAATTATATCTGTTTATATTCTTATTGATTAAAATGCCAGTCAGACGCCGTTATAATATAAGTTTCAGAAGCATCAGTATGCATGTATTACATTAGATTGTAATCTCCTGCAAACTGGCACACATCGATGGCAGCTGCCTGAACTTGAACTCCTCAGACCACTGCGGTTAATAACATAGATGTCTTAGACTACAATGTTGATTTTTCGTTCTTGAGTTGGGGAGGCAATTCACAAGTGCCTCTGAAGTCGGAGTGGGTTCGCCTGAAGGCGAGGGGGCACTGGTGATAGGGAAAGCTGATCCACACACACAATCAGCCCAGTGCACCAGAAGTAGTAGTACGTGTGTGGACTACGCTTGAGTTACTAGAAAGTACATGAACACTAAAATAAAAGTACGGCCTACAGGCACGTACGCAGTGAGCACTATGGGAGGTAAGATAATCAGGTACATACGAAGGTGGCTTGGAGTACCAACATGCCTCACGACTGTCGCACTGTATTGCAAACAGAGTAAGCTCGTCCTCCCGTTCCTGTCCCTCATGGAAGAGTTCAAAGCCGGAAGGAACAGACTCGCGATGATGCTGCGCAAACCTCCAGATGTGGCGGTCAGTGCCTCTGTTCCCGCCCTGAGAACCAGAAGGAAGTGGAAAGTCGTCAGTGCGGTCGAAGAAGCCCAGACAACACTCCAGCTGAAGGAGGTCATGGGCCATACCCAGTCGGACGGAAAGGGTTCGGCTTCCAAAGCAACGATCTGATGTGGTCCACGGCGACGATCAAGGAACGCAGGGACCTGGTGGCTAAGGAGATCAGCAAGGGGGAAGATGACAAAAGAGTTCGAAAGGCTGCCCGCAGCAGGCCCAGTGGATGTAATGGGAAGCGGTAGTGCAAAGATCTCTTACCTGGAATGAGATCTGGCGCATGGCACCACTGCGCCTAAGTTTCGTCGTCCGATCCCTCTACGATGTCTTGCCATCAGCTGCCAACTTGGTCAAATGGGGGGAAAACACCGTCCCGTTCTGTCTCCTCTGTTCAAAAGTCCAAATGGTCCAGACAGCGGAACACGTACTGTCTGCATGTAAGGTCGCCCTGACCCAAGGCCGATAAACGTGGCGGCATAACAAGGTCCTTACCGAGTTGGCGGCCATAGTGGACGTAGCAATAATGAGGGCGAACAAAGAGCGGTACAGGCCGAGGCCGATGGAGATTTCTTTCGTCCGAGAAGGGCGCAGCGAAGGCAGAACTGACGACTTGCCGCTTGTGACTATTTTCGATAGTGCGAGGGACTGGGAACTGACAGTAGATCTAAAGGGCCGTGGCAAATACCCTGAGGTGATGCAAATGTTTGGCTTGCGACCTGACATCGTACTCAGCTCCTCGTCAGCCAAGCAGTTAACGCTGATTGAGTTGACCGACCCATATGAGTCCAATATTGAGGAGCAGCATCTGTACAAAGTGAAGAAGTACGAGGACATGGTCACAAGTCATAAACTGGAGAAGTACACCGTCAGGCAATTCGCCATTGAGGTAGGCGCCGAAGGTCTAGTCTCCCACTCCGTGATTGATGTACTGAAGCGAATGGGCATTAATGGACAAGCCAGAACAGGGGCCCAGAAACAACTGTCGAGGCAGCCTAAAAGGCCTCGTGCTGGCTATAGAACTGCCGGAACTTAGAGTGAAATTAGTCTCGAAACAAGTGTGGTTAGAAGCGTTAACTGCAGTACTAACAATTTCTCAACCAAGATCACGAACTTGCAACGTCTCGTGTCAGTTCTTTAGCCTTTCTTCCGAGCGTGAGTGGTGAATCTAAATGCAGTCAAACCATGTAAATGTCAGCCGAAGTCCAACCTCCATAACATAGCGATAATTGACCGTAGGTCGCACTCAGTCAGCTGCAGAGACCAAGAGGTGGGTCCAGAAACGGAAAGGAAGAACCGGCTTCCTAGTAGAGTGCGGCGCCGTGAACGGGGCACGAGGAAGGAACACGACAACGGAGGCGAATGGAGGCGACAGAGGCCTTGGCGGGGGATGAAGCTGGCTCCCCACGACCACACGTGATAAGGGGCAAGCACAGACTGCACAGGCTCTCCTCACCGAAGGAGGGATGACTAGAGAGTGGACATGGTAACAGCGAAGGAACAAGCGTAACAACAGTCAACAGGGACAACAAATGTGACCGAACGTCTCCACGGCAGGGGAAAGACACCCGGAATCATGACTCTGACGGGACCACCCTCAGAGAGTATTATGAGTGTTAAAGGTCCGAAATACTTGGGGAAGGGGGTAGGCTTCTGACGATCGGAAACCCCCTGCCTTGTTTGCGGTGGAGTTTTTCATTAAATCAATCAGTGTTGCCATTTTGACGCTTTTCGCACTAAATTTAGTGCTTTTTAAAGTCATTTAGTGCACACACAAAAAATTTCACTTAGCGCGACCGCGCAAATTTGGTGCTTCACAATTTTTTGGGGGTGCTTTTTTGTGCTTTTTTGGGGTGGGTATAATTACTTTAAATGTGCTGAGTTTAGTGGGTGATCTTGTACACTTTCATCTTCTGAAGAAGAACTGTCAAACATGGCTGCATTGGCCTTTCTGGTCATTGCCTTGCCCTTACAATCCTTACGCCAGTGACCAAAAGCTTTACAAAGATAACATTTGGTAAGACTTCTGTAGTTCTTCCTTTCTTTATCTTGCTTAGAAATGTAGTTCTGCAAGTAAACAGTGTACCCAGGATGTTGGTCACACATATCATTTTCATTGTGTGATAGTTGGCAATATCTGCACTGATAAAACTTCTCTGCAGTTTGTTTATATGGTCTTTGTTTGTTATTTGACCTTGACTGATATTTGCCATATGTAGCTGCTGCTACAAAGTCTGTGCTGGTCAGACTACTAGAGAAACATTGCTTATTGGCTGCAAAATAACCATAGCCACGACTTTCAATCTGTTGGACACTTTCACACTGACATTCCAACAAAAATTTAGAAAATGGGGGTGGGAGAGATGTGATAATCTTATCTCTCAACATAAGATCAACTAATTTGTCATAACTTCCATTTACTTTGGCTGCTGACAGCCATTTAGAAAAAATATTCTGAATTTCTGAGATGTAATCAGAGAACGTGTGTGTAGGCTTAGGCGATAACTTCCTAAACTGTTCTCTATAACCTGATTCATCCAGTAAAAAATGTGACATAATTTTTGCCTTAATGTACAGATAATCTTCTTTCAGGTCATTTGGGATCGACTCTATGACTTTCAGAGGTTCCCCAGAAAGACTTCTTACATATACTATACCCCATTCAGGTTTTGGAATTTTATAATGATCCATGACAAATTCAAAATTTTGGGTGAATGCTGCTATGCAATCACCTGTGTTGTAACTTTTAATCAGACCTTGGTATTTCTTGTAAGGCTGATCTTAGTCTGTATCTCTATTATCTTTATTTTTAGAAGATTCAGCTTTTAGCTGTTCAATTTTCAGTTGTGTTTCTTGCTCTTCTCTCTTGCTTTGGGCTAAGATCTCAGCTTGCCTCACTGCAGCTTCTGACTGTTTTAGAGCAGATTCTGCTTGTGCCTGTTGAAGCTTTAGAGCAGCTTATGATTGTGCCTGTTGGAGCTTTACAGCAGCTTCTGATTGTGCCTGTTGAAGCTTTAGAGCAGCTTCTGAGTCTGTCTTTAACGCCCTTTCGGCCGCTCTCTCATCTCGCTCCCTAATTTGCTCCTGTTTCAAGAGATATTCTGAATATTTACTTTCACTCCATGCTCTCAATCCCTCACCAGACATATTCATTTTTAAACCCATTTCAATGAAATCGTTTAAAGAAGACATGATGAACAATACGTATGATGAAATGAATATAAACAAAATTACTTATGGTGTTAGTAATTTACAAATATTTCTAGCACAGTTGATGTTTAAAGCCAGACTAACGAAAGTATAAAGAGGAATGAAAAATTTTTTTATACTCAAGTAATCTTTGGGCAATGTGCTGTTCAGTGGTGCTCGAAATCACACTGGAACGTAGTTCGGGTTGACGCACAAAAAATTTTTTGAAGTTCACAAGGCTCAGGTAAAGTTGACACACAAAAAACCCTGTACTTTTGAAACTAAACGAAATTAGAACGTTTGTAAATGTATTGTGTATGTAATGTCACTGAAGTCTGTATAGGTTTGTATGCTGTCAAGTATTATTGTTAGTCGTTACCACAATCAACAACTTTCACGCTCACACTAACCCTACTCAATGACATTCAAGGGCACGGCCGCCATTTTGGATTTTAAGTACAAAGTTGGTTGAATTTGGCGATAAGTCTGAAGACGCCTCGGTTGGCTTCAAATAATGTCTTCACACTTATAATTTAATGAAATCAACACCATTTAACCGTTACTTTACCCTAATCTGTGACTTGCGTACTTTTATCAACATCTTCATATTCGATTCAAAAACTCGGACAAAAAAAAATCTACAAGTTCGCATTCAGTTCAAAACTCGGACGAGAAACCCACTTTCGCACTTGTCAGAGTCTTGCGTAGAGCAAGATAAGTAGCTCGTTTTCTGGCAAGTGTGAAGCGATATCAAACTATCAAATCACACGAAGTGAATATCCGAAACTGTTATTTACAAGCTTTATTTACGCGCTGCATTCATTATCGCACCGACATCGCGCAATGACAATCCATAGCAATCATCACAGCATGAACAATATCAATACAATACATAAGGATACATGCAATCAATATACATATCACTTACAAGCCAAAATACTCAAGCGTTCGAACCAGTCTCCCACTGTCACACAGGCTAGCTCTCAATGCAGATTCAAAACCACTCGCAGACTCATGCGACCTGTCCATACAAACGCCTAACCCGGTCTGCCTGTCCTTTCGTTCTACACGCTAGTCGGCGCTCAAGTCAGCTGGTGTGAAACATATGCAAGGCATGTGTGTTTACATGCACAATGCCATAAATGTTATATTATCATAACTGTATATATGTATGTATTTGTTTTATTCACACATATGACACCTAACACTAACAAACGGCAACGCTTTGTAATATACACAAACAAAAGAAACACACATTCTCATCTCATCTCATCATGTTCCTCTTGTACCTTGCGGTGTCGAGGTGAAGTATAAACTTCGTGAGAGTGCCAGATTATGGGCTTCATATATCGATATTCCCATGGACTCTGCTATTCCCTCCGTCCAACGTTTACGTGGTCGGCCTCTTCCTCTGTTTCCATCTGGTCTGTACATCATTGCTTGTTGTGGTGTGCTGTTGACTGGTAACCTACTTGCATGGCCAAACCATTTGACTTGCTGCTTTCTAATAAAATCTAGTGCTGCTTTAACCCCCACTTTAGTCCTGATTTCTTAATTTATGATCTTATCTCTTCTTTATACGTTGAGTATTCTTCTCAGGAACCTCTTTTCTGTTGTTGTGATGTTTCTTTTCTCTTTTTCTGTCATTGTCCAGGTTTGGCATTGGTAGCATAGAGTTGGTAGGAAGATTGTGTTGTAAAGTGCTTTCTTAGTAGTTATTGATACATGTTTGTTCTTTAGTATTGGTGCCATTTGTCCAATGAGTTGATTTGCGCACACATTACACCTTGTAATTATACATTGCTTTGTATGAAATAAACGTTAAAAAAAATCGTGTCATTTAATAAATCCATCATCACTCGATTTTGACAGCACTTTTCAGCGCCATCAAGCCAAGTCTCCTTATCAATTCAAGCAACCTGATACGGGGGAGAATGGGACGCAAGAATAACAATAAGACACTACAGCCAAGCAAGATATGCAGCGTGGAATCCGCCAAGTCGTCTAAGGAGAGGAAAACAGAGAGCCTACCTGTGAGCTGCAACACAGTACATGTAACAACAGATGCCTATGAAACTAGCACAAGGACGAGCGACGACAGCCCACCTTTACCAAGAGCCAAGACAGCGGTGAAGAAGAGGGAGGTGAAAGACACCAAAGTCGGGAACACCGACACAAAAACAGTCAGGTGGGTCGTCAAGCGGATCCAAGTGAAGCTAGCAGACGATCAAATACAGAAGCAGCTACAGGAGGAAATCTACACATCAGAATCCTGAAGACAGAACGGATTATGACTTACTCAGGGATACCTACAACGCTGGCGGTGGTGACGTCCGAGGGCTGTGAGATTCCACATCAGGTATCGATACACGAAAAACTACAATAGCCCGAGGGATTTATACCAAAAATCACACAGTGCTCCAGATGCCAGAGGGCCGGCCACAGCAGAGCAATATGCCGCAGCAAGACAGAGATCTGCCGATACTGCGCCAACCATCACGCTTACAAAGAGTGTCCGCTGGCCAAACTGGACACGGACTTCAGAGCGCCTAACAGCAATCGAAAGTGCGTCAACTGCCTGGACAAACATGGAGCAAGATACCTGGGCTGTCCGTACCTCCAAAGGCATAGAGATGTCTTAAAAATCGCCATTGTCACCAAGACACCATTTAAGGAAGCAATGCGGAGGTGCGAGACAGCCACGTGCATCTCGCAAGCGGAAAAATCACACATGCAGAGCCAGATAGACGAGCTAAAGAGACAGATCAAGGTGCTTCAAGCACCGACCAACGACAGTAAAAAGCTGCTGGCTGAAATACAAGAGATACAGCAAAACATTAGACAAGAGGTGGAGAGCATGGTGCTAACAACAAAAAAGAACGAAGAGATTTTACAAGCAATAAAACAAGAGAGAGAACTGCTAAGAACCGAAAGGGAGTCAACTCAAGTCAACCTAGCTGAAACCAAGGAAAAGACCACAGAAGAGCCGCGCAAAGAAGCACAACAAGAAAAAATCAAACAACGACTAAAGACATTGCACAAGAAAGGAGGCAAGAAGAAACCGGATGAAATCAAGCCACAGACCACTAACAAGCAAGCTGAAGCCACGGTGCCCAAGCAACCCAAGGGAAGACCAGAATCCCGCCAATCACCTGAAGAATGCCAAGAGGAAGTCATCATCACAAGTGAAGACAAACCAAGCCAAGAACAGAACGACTTACCACCCATAACCGAACAGGAGCTAGCTGCCGAACTAGAGTGGATGGAAAGATACGACGCGAGGGAACGCAAAAGAAGAATACGACGCGGAATATGGTTCTACGATACTGACAACAACCGAGTCAACCCAGGCGACCCCGGATATCCAAAATGATCTCCTATCAAAGATAAATGCATAAGAAACCATCACTGACAAATAAAAAAAATAAAAAAAAACAGACGAAAACGAACTCACAAGAAAACTTGCCGGCCAATGAAACCCCCAGCTGAAGAAACAGGCATAAAGTCGTCAACTTCGATAAGCCAGCAAAACACTGGCGCAAAGAAACAAACAAACTTACCTCGCACCATGAACCACCAGGACAATAACCAATGCCGCACTGGCTGGTTGCGCCAAGGTGGAAAGTTTCGTTTTTTTTTTTTTTCTCAAAATGGACTTGGACTTGGACTTGGAAATTTAATAAATCGGATAGCGTAGAGGATGCCTCGCGTTAAAAGTGTCGCACAAAGACATGCGCTATATGCAGCCGGGAAAAAGAATGCAGAGGCGAGGAAGGCCGCTGCGTCTGCTGAGCCCATATCCTCAAACAGCAGTCCGGTTCCTACACCAGCTGAAACCGTTCCCGTCGCAGAAACCACAACTGAAGCCAGCAGCAGCCGTCAAGTTATTAGCACCAAGGAGATGCAGCCCAATGTACCAGAGACCTCCACACCGGAGGAAACATCAACCACTATTGTAGACTTCACCGGCAAACTACTGCTTAAACAATTAAGCGTGGGAGAAGCCAAGCTGTAGGCGCTACCAACAGACAAGATAATCAGTCTGTTGGAAAACGAGCTGGGAAGACACAACATGGATCAGCTGAGCAAGACACCTGATGGAGTAGTGGTCTCCATCAAGAAAAATCCAAAGACCACAGTCCTGTTACAGAAGATCGCACAAGAGAAGAAGAGCATCATACAGCTTCACCACGGCATAGTTCTGGAAACCGCTCGGCACCGCACGATGAAACGATGTGTCATCAGACGAGTTCAGACCCATCACTGAAATGACCAGATCAGGGAGATGCTGCTGAAAGAAAACAAGAAGCTGAAGATCACCAGTGCTGAGCGGATCATCGGGAAGAACAACCTACCCTCTACAGTTGTCGTCGTCACATCAGAGAACCGAGTGATCCCTCCGTACATTGTATGGGACAGAAAAGACCAAAGACCAGAGTGCTGCAGTGCTCCAAGTGCCAGAAGTTCTGGCATACCCGTGCCACATGCACGGTGATGTGGAGGTGTGTTGGTACTGCTCTGGTCCCCATACCTACAGTCAGTGCCAGCATGCGAAGAACGACTCGGACTTCAGGAGGCCTAACGACAACGGAAAGTGCGCCAACTGCCTCAGCAACCATGGCGCCAGGTACCTCGGCTGCCCCCTGCCACCAAGACATCACAGAAGCTATGAAGATAGCCATAAAGTCAAACTTGCCATATAAGGAGGCCAGGAGGCAGTACGGAACCACCAACCCACTCACTAAGAGTGATAAAACACAATTGGAAGGCAACCTAAAGGAGCTGAGAACACAGGTCAAAAACCTAGAAGACAAAAGTGACAAGACGCAAGAAACCCAGATAACGGCAGTTCAGGGCATCCTGGACGAACTGAAGCGAGTCCAGCAGAAGATAGAACAGGATGTCGCTCGAATGGCCGCCATAAAAGCTGACACTGATAAAACTCTATTAAAAATACAAGAAGAAAGAGCGAAGACAGAAGAAACGCCGAAACAAATCCAGGAAGAAAGAGAACAGATTGAACTACTAAAAGCACAGAAAGAACCAGAAGATGCAAGAGACCAGACAGAAGAAGAAACAACAGAGGAAAGACGATATCGCTCACCACCAAGATCTAAACAATATAAAATGACACAAAGTAGTGCAGCTTTACATAACAGAATTAAGACACATACATGACGTTTGGGCGATTAGCCTTCATCAGCAAACAAACACATTCACAAACACAACATAAAGTCAAGGAGATCTCCTCTGACTACATCAGAAGGTGACGACAGGACGATAAGAGCAAAAGCATGAAAAAATGAAGGCAAAGAAGTGAAATGAGAATTGGAAAAATTTTAATTGAAAAAAAATTTCATTGACAATAATGTTAATTGAAAAAAAAAATGTTAATTGAAAAAAATGTTCATACTCACCTCACAATTCAGATCTGTAAACACCGAGATCTAACTGGCGAACAGATCACAGCATACCAAGACGAAGACTCCGAAACGATCACAACTACAGGCACAGAGATAATGAGACGTAGAAGCTCCCTGAAAGAAACAGCACCATATGACGGGGTGGGTACATAATAACTCCAGGCCTCAGCATTTGCGCGACTCTGACCAGACATGTTGTTCATGTTCATGTTGTTTGTCCATCAAGAATGATGAAGACCATTCATTTCATCCATTGGGGTTGAAAGTATGGAGCCGTGAGTTCTAAGATGGCTGATAAGGCCTATTTTGGCTCGAAATGTTCTTTGACAATGTGGACAAAGAATGCTTGACGTTTCTGGAGGAGAATTTTCTGCAGTGGCGTTTCTGTTCTGTCTTTTCTTCACAGCTCTTGCAGTCCTGGTTGCCTCACAAGTGACTGCACCCTTGCGTAATGATGTACGCCACGAATTTTGGTCTCTGGCTGCAGTCTCCCAGATGTGATGATTAATTCCAAAATCATTCAGTGAGATTTTCAGAGTGCCTTTAAAGCGTTTCCTCTGGCCGCCTTGGGAGCGTTTACCAGAACGCAACTCGCCGTAAAAAATTCGTTTAGGGAGCCTGTGATCTGGCATGCGAGTCAAGTGACCAGCCCAGCGAATTTGATTCTTCATTAGTATAGTGTGGATACTGGGCATGGACGCTCTTTCTAGGACTTCAGTGTCTGGGATCTTGTCTTGCCATTTAATCTTCAGTAACTTCCTAAGGCAGACTGTGTGGAAGTGGTTTAATTTCCTAGCGTGTCGCTGATAAACAGTCCAGGTTTCACAAGCATATAGCAGTGTGGATAATACAACTGCTTTGTAGACTTTCAGCTTTGTTTGCAGGCTTATTCCATTTCTGTCCCATACATTCTTGTACAGTCTGCCAAAGGCCGCGCTGGCCTTGGAGATTCTTGCATTCACTTCATCATCAACTGTGGCAGCTTGTGACACAGTGCTGCCAAGATAGGTAAATTTGTCCACAACACTTAGACTATGACCATTTACTTTGATATTAGGCACAGTGTGATTATTCCCTGGAGCTGGCTGGTACATAACTACAGTCTTCTCCAAATTGATATTGAGCCCAAAGTTGGCACAGGCATGTGAGAAAGCTGAAACATTATGTTGCATGTCCGCCTATGAGTTGGCGTATAGAGCGCAATCATCAGCAAACAGGAGCTCTCTGACAGTGTCGCTGTCAATTTTGGTTTTAGCTTTCAGCCTTCTGAGATTGAATAACTTTCCATCCATGCGGTAGTTGATGTCTATTCCAATGTCGTTGTTCTCGAAGGCATTCGTCAACATAGCTGAAAACATGAGGCTGAACAGTGTTGGTGCCAGGACACATCCTTGTTTCACTCCATTGGTGACAGGAAAGGGCTCAGACAGTTCACCATTTTCCTGTACTCTTGCCTGCATGCCATCATGAAATAGCCGCACTATTTGGACAAACTTTCGTGGACAGCCATATTTTGCCATAATCTTCCACAGTCCTTCTCTGCTGACTGTATCAAAAGCCTTGGTAAGGTCAATGAAAGTGGAGAACATTTCGCAGTTCTGTTCCTGACATTTCTCTTGCAGCTGCCTTGCAGCGAAAATCATGTCAACAGTTCCACGTTCTTTTCTGAAGCCACACTGGCTCTCGGGAAGAAGACCTTGATCGAGATGGGCCGTGAGGCGATTGAGAAGAATTCTGGCGAGTATCTTCCCTGCAATTGAAAGCAAGGAGATGCCTCGGTGGTTGTCACAGGATTGGCGGTTTCCTTTGCGTTTGTAAAGGTGGACTATTGACGCGTCCTTGAAATCTTGTGGCATGGTCTCGTTCACCCATATGTTTGTAAAGACTTGGTGAAGCTGCTCTGTTAGGACCGGCCCACCTGCCTTGTATATCTCTGTCGGGATGGAGTCCGGACCAGGTGCCTTGCCGCTGGAGAGTTGCTGGATGGCTTTGTTTACTTCCACTATGGTTGGCAGGTCATCAAGTGTATCATTGATGGGAACTTGAGGAAGGCAGTTGATGGTTTCATCATCGAAGAAGGAGGTTGCATTTAAAACGTTGCTGAAATGTTCTGCCCAGCGCTGAAGGATGTCTTTCTTATCGGTGACCAATGTTACCCCATCTGCACTGAGGAGGGGAGCTGTGCCTGGTGATGTAGGACCATAGACCGCTTTCAGTGAGTCGTAGAAGTTTTTCATATCATGTCTGTCAAGCAAAGCCTTGAATTTCATCAGCTTTGCTGCTCAGCCAGGAGTCCCGCATGTGCCGAAGTTTCTGCTGCACTACTCTCTGAATGTTCTTGAAGGCATCTTTTTTTATGTTGACTTCGGGTCATTCGAATGTGCCTTGAGGAGAAGATGTTTCTCGGCCAGCAATTGGTTGATGTCTTCGGAATTTTCTTCAAACCAGTCTTTATGCTTTTGGGGGGACCAGACATAAAATACTCTATCAAGCTAGGAACGAACAAAATTAACCAATCAGAAGCCGGGAAGCTGATAACAAGTAACCAGATCTACGAAAGATTCAAAACAAGCTTCACAATAAAGGCCCCAAATACAACAATGCAGAATACAGCGGTTGAACGGGACCATTCTTATCCGAGGATGGGATGAGATTTAATAAATTGGCCAAGCTCACGGCATTCAATATACTGCTGTCTCCAAAAAGCATGAGATAGATCAAGATAAAATGTGTGTGTGAGACAGAGAGGAGAGGGAGAGATGGACAGGTGTTGCACACATTCCGCTTGTGGAAGTGGAAATGAAGCATATGCAAGGCATGTGTGTTTACATGCACTATGCCATAAATGTCATATTATCATAACTGTGTATATGTATGTATTGGTTTTATTCACACATGTGACACCTAACACTAACAAACGGCAACGCTCTGTAATGTACACAAACAAAAGAAACACACATTACACCTTGTAAATATACATTGCTTTGTATGAAATAAACGATTTAAAAAAATCGTGTCATTTAATCAATTTTTGTTTAAACTTGTATTGAGTATTACAGACTTCTGCGATTGTATTGTTAGTATTTTAACAGGCGTGCTGCGTGTATGGTATTTGTGTAGGTCTATTTTACAGAGCGTTTGTGTGTCGAATTGGTGTGCAAATGCGTTTCAACATCCATTTACAAAGTATATTTACATAATATAAAATATGAGTAATAAATTAAAACTTAAGCATGTATTGCTAAGTAGGAACAGTGATTGATGATATTTATGATGATGATGATGATGATGATGATGATGATGATGATGATGATGATGATGATGCAGATGACAAACGAATATGGTATGTTGATGATTTCTTTCTCTCATACACCCTAAAACTATCCTTCTCGCACTCTTAGTCTTTCTATACCCTCGTACCAATATTATATACATAGAATGAAAAGTTGGTTTCCAAGGTGAAAACAACAGTCCGCCTCTCGCCGTCCTCACGCGCCACGGCGTGGGTGTCGACAGCACAAGAAGCGATGTAAACCGCTGGGGAAAACAAAACAAAAAAACTGCTGAGATTGACCGCCATGTTCAAAACGCACGAGGCCAAACCCCACCAAACTGCCATTCCTCTCCTCAGAAGTTCAGTGCAAACAACTCTGTCTGTCAAAGTGGCAAGGTGCCAGCGACACAACAACACACACAAAACCCACACACACACACACACAAACACAAACACAAACACACACACTCATACATACATACGTACGTGCGTACAGACAGACAGACAGACAGGCAGGCAGGCAGGCAGGCAGCCAGCCAGCCAGCCAGACAGACAGGCAGCAAGCCAGCCAGCCAGACAGACAGGCAGCAAGCCAGCCAGCCAGCCAGCCAGACAGGCAGACAGGCAGGGCACGAGGAAGGAACACGGCAACGGGGACGAATGGAGGCGACAGAGGCCTTGGCGGGGGATGAAGCTGGCTCCCCACGACCACACGTGCTAAGGAGCAAGCACAGACTGCGCAGGCTCTCCTCGCCGAGGGAGGGAAGGCTTGAGAGTGGACATGGTAACAGCGAAGGGACAAGCGTAACAACAGTCAACAGGGATAACAAATGTGACCGAACGTCTCCACGGCAGGGGAAAGACGCCCGGAATCATGACTCGGAAGGGACCACCCCCAGAGAGTATTAAGAGTGTTAAAGGTCCGAAATACTTGGGGAAGGGGGTAGGTTTCTGACGATCGGAAACCCCTGCCTTGTTTGCGGTGGAGATTTTCATTCATTCAAGCAGTGTTGCCATTTTGACGCTTTTCGCACTAAATTTAGTGCTGTTTCAAGTCATTTAGCGCCAAAATGTTTTTGTATTTAGCGCGGCCGCGCGAATTTGGTGCTTCACAATTTATTTATTTATTTATTTATTTTTTTTGGGGGGGGGGGGGGGGGGGGGGGGGGGGGGAGGAGGTGCTTATTGGCATTATACTAGGATAGATAATAATTACACGATGGAACTGTTTATACGTTGTGAAGAGATACCAGAGTAACAATGTCAGTGCGTTCATTGGGGGGACGGTCGTTATCATCATGCAAGGAGCTTGCAGTATTGAAACATTGTATATATTGCATTAACAAGTACATTTTATTCACTTTTAGCAGTAACGTATTTCAAACTTTAGGATGTTAAATTATTGTGTTAACTGTAAATAGGTGGTGTCATTATATTAAATATTTAACAATTAATTTGACTAATTGTTTCTTTAGAAAAACATTGGCGAGTTATGTCCCTTGCAAGCAATAAAATGAATATTAAGTTCCCGTGAAAAAGATGTATTTGTTTCCCCTTAAATTTCGCATACCAAGTGCACAGGCCGTCGAGAGCAAATGGTTAGCCCGTAGATCATGTAATTGAGTCCGCACTATTGCTCCCGGATTGACTCAGCCGAAACTAAGCACCATGAAATGTTCTAGAAAGTAAAGGCGAAGTGTGCGCTATTGACCACATCACCTATTGAGTGCCAATTGTTTTACAAAAATGTGGCACTGCCAGCTGACGGGAATAACATACACACCTAACTAGTACCAGATGAGGAGCTTCGGATTTTAATGTTGTATATACTCCATTGTTTACACCTGTCATGACAGATGCATTGTCAGTGTCGAGTAAAACTAGTCTTTGCAACTCAAGCACATTATTGTTTAAACAATCTTTTAACACATTGCGTATTGCCTGCACGTGTCACTCACTTCAACTAAATTGTATTAAAGGGAGTTAAATTACGTGAATATTGGACATTAATTTACTAAGACTGTTTTACTCCGCCGCTTCAGTTCAAATTCGGCTTTTTAGTGTTCCCAAAATGATTTTATTATCTCGGAACAGTCATAACATCTGATGGGAGATGCCTTGAAGAGATTAGAACGAGAATCGCCGTGGCGAAAGTAGCCTTTAGCAATATGAAAAACATTTTGACGAATAAAAGGATGTCAATCGAAACGAGAGAAAGAGTGTTGAGGGAATACATAGTGGACGTAGCAAGAATGAGGGTGAACAAAGAGCGGTACAGGCCGAGGCCGATGGAGATTTCCTTCGTCCGAGAAGGGCGCAGCGAAGGCAGAACTGACGACTTGCCGCTTGTGACCATTTTCGATAGTGCGAGGGACTGGGAACTGACCGTAGATCTAAAGGGCCGTGGCAAATACCCTGAGGTGATGCAAAAGTTTGGCTTGCGACCTGACATCGTACTCAGCTCCTCGTCAGCCAAGCAGCTAACGCTGATTGAGTTGACCATCCCATATGAGTCCAATATTGAGGAGCAGCATCTGTACAAAGTGAAGAAGTACGAGGACATGGTCACAAGTCATAAACTGGAGAAGTACACCGTCAGGCAATTCGCCATTGAGGTAGGCGCCGGAGGTTTAGTCTCCCACTCCGTGATTGATGTACTGAAGCGAATGGGCATTAATGGACAAGCCAGAACAGGGGCCCAGAAACAACTGTCGAGGCAGCCTAAAAGGCCTCGTGCTGGCTATAGAGCTGCCGGAACTTAGAGTGGAATGAGTCTCGAAACTAGTGTGGTTAGAAGCGTTATCTGCAGTACTAACAATCTCTCAACCAAGATCACGAACTTGCAACGTCTCGTGTCAGTTCTTTAGCCTTTCTTCCGAGCGTGAGTGGTGAATCTAAATGCAGTCAAACCATGTAAATGTCAGCCGAAGTCCAACCTCCATAACATAGCGATAATCGACCGTAGGTCGCACTCAGTCAGCTGCAGAGACCAAGAGGTGGGTCCAAAAACGGAAAGGAAGAACCGGCTTCCTAGTAGAGTGCGGCGCCGTGAACGGGGCACGAGGAAGGAACACGGCAACGGAGATGAATGGAGGCGACAGAGGCCTTAGCGGGGGATGAAGCTGGCTCCCCACGACCACACGTACTAAGGGGCACGCACAGACTGCACAGGCTCTCTTCACCGAGGGAGGGAGGGCTTGAGACTGGACATGGTAACAGCGAAGGGACAAGCGTAACAACAGGGATAACAAATGTGACATCAGGGGAAAGACGCCCGGAATCATGACTCGGACGGGACCACCCCCAGAGAGTATTAAGAGTGTTAAAGGTACTTGGGGAAGGGGGTAGGTTTCTGACGATCGGAAACCCCTGCCTTGTTTTAGGGTGGAGTTTTTCATTAATTCAAGCAATGTTGCCATTTTGACGCTTTTCGCACTAAATTTAGTGCTTTTTCAAGTCATTTAGTGCTAAAATGTTTTTGATTTAGCGCGGCCGCGCGAATTTGGTGCTTCACAATTTTTTTGTTTTGTTTTGGCGGGGTGCTTTTTGGTGCTTTTTTGGGGTGGGTAAAAATTACTTTAAAAATAATTTTCAATCAATCAATCATGTGCCATGCCGGAAAGAGTGGGCATTCATGACTCGCCATTTCACTCGATCACCAGCGTCGTGGATCAGCTAATTGTTCCTGTCTCGTCCATGCCATATGGCCAAGCTATCCAGGTATTTTCCTCTTGGTCTGTTCCCTTCGATCTTGCCAGTTGTCACTAAGTTCTCCAATCCATTTCTTCTCATAACATATCCAAAAAATTTTGACTGTCTACGCCCAATTTCTCTAATCAATTTACGATTTTAATTTGTCTCCTGTAGTACTTGGTCATTGGTTCTTCTGTCTGTCCATGGTATTCTTTGCATTTTCCTCAGAAACCACATTTCTATAGCCATCATATGTTTTTCAGCTTGACTGCTCATTGTCCAAGTTTCACATCCATACAAAAGAACAAGCTCTATGTATCCCCTCAACACTCCTTTTCTCGTTTCAATTGACATCTTTTTATTGATCAAAATGTTTTTCATCTTGCTAAAGGCTACTTTCGCCACGGCGATTCTTGTTCTAATCTCTTCAAAGCATCTCCCATCAGATGTTATGACTGTTCCGAGATAATAAAATCATTTTGGGAACACTAAAAAGCCGAATTTGAACTGCAGCGATGGAGTAAAACAGTCTTAGTAAATTAATAAGAAATTAGTAAATTAATGTCCAATATTCACGCAATTTAACTCCCTTTAATACGATTTAGTTGAAGTGAGTGACACGTACAGGCAATACGCAATGCGTTAAAAGATTGTTTAAACAAGAATGGACTTGAGTTGCAAAGACTAGTTGCACTCGGCACTGACAATGCATCTGTCATGACAGGTGTAAACAATGGAGTATATACAACATTAAAATCCGAAGCTCCTCATCTGGTACTAGTTATGTGTGTATGCACATTTTTGTAAAACAATTGGCTCTCAATGGGTGATGTGGTCAATAGCGCACACTTCGCCTTTACTTTCCAGAACATTTCATGGTGCTTAGTTTCGGCTGAGTCAACCCAGGAGCAATAGTGGGGACTCAATTACATGATCTACGGGCTAACCATTCGCTGTCAACGGCCTGTGCACTTGGTAAGCGAAATTTAAGGGGGAACAAATACCTCTTTTTCACAGGAACATAATATTCATTTTATTGTTTGCAAGGGACATAACTCGCCAACGTTTTTCTAAAGAAGCAATTAGTTAATTAATTGTTAAATATTTAATATAATGATACCATCTATTTACAGTTAACACGACAATTTGACTTCCTAAAGTTTGAAATATTTTACTGCTAAAAATGAATAAAATGTACTTGTTAATGCAATATATACAATGTTTCAATACTGCAAACTCCTTGCATGATGTTAACGACTGTCACCCCATGGACGCCCTGACATTGTTACTCTGGTTTCTCTTCACAACTTATTAACGGCAATGTTATCCCACATCGCCCCAATTGATTCCTGCCACATTACTCCCAGTTGCGAGAGGCAGAACAAACAGAAATAGAGACCGTGTCACTTAATCAATGATGGTCATTAAAACGGAAACCAATTTCATTATTTGTGACTCAGCCATGTGCACATGTGGTTTGGCGTCGCAGACAGCAGAGCACCTACTCTAGGATTGCCCAAACTACAACATATCCAGGCGAACCTTCTGGCCTAGAGAGACAACAGTGGAAGATAAAACCTATGGATCGCTGAGTGAACTAAAAAAGATTGTTAGATTCATACAAGAGACAACATTGCAGTTATAAACATATTTCAGGCGAACAAAAGAAGAAGAAGAAGAATTAAAACGGAAGTGATGTACGCTGATATAGTATGCATTGACCTTGTACATAAAAAAAAATATCTAACAAAAAACAAAAAACAAACAAAAAGCATTCGCACTGCGACCAGTGTTGCCATATTGACGCTTTTTGCACTAAATTTAGTGTTTTTTGCAAGTCATTTAGTGCCAAAATGTTGCATTTAGCGCGGCCTCGAGAATTTGGTGCTTCACAATTTTATTTTTTTTTTGGGGGGGGGGGGGTGCTTTTATAGGGTGGGTAAAAATTACTTTAAACATCATTTTGGGAACACTAAAAAGCCGAATTTGAACTGAAGCGAGGGAGTAAAACAGTCTTAGTACATTAATGCCCAATATTCACGTAATTTAACTCCCTTTAATACGATTTAGTTGAAGTGGGTGACTGTAACGCGCAGACAATATGCAATGCTTTAAAAGATTGTTTAAACAAGAATGGGCTTGGGTTGCAAAGACTAGTTGCACTCGGCACTGACAATGAATCTCTCATGACAGGTGTAAACAATGGAGTAATATCATCATCATCATCATCAAGTGCCCTGCCAGCTGGCGTAGGCGTTCATGGCTCTCCACAGATCTCGGTCTTTGGTTTTCTGGATCAGCTCTGCTGCTGATATTCCTCCATGCCACCGTCTCAATCCATCCAGCATAATTTCTCTTGGTCTGCCTCTGCCTCTCTTCTCCTCGATCTTTCCAGTTGTCACGATGTTCTCCAATACCTCTCTTCTCATTACATGACCAAAGAAAGCTGTTGTACGGAGCACATAAGGGAAGCAAAGAATAGTAACACTGTAGCCTACCACGCATGTCGTAAGAGGCGACTAAGGAGGCTTGATGGTTCCGTCGCCATGCTACTGAGTGAGTGCGTGGCGCGACACTGTGAGCTGTGAGTTTCGTGTGAAATGCTTTTTTAATCTGCCTGAGGTTCTTTGGAACGTGACTGCATGTTCGGAGTGATGGCAGGTGGCTATGTCCCAGAGTTGACCTGTTTTTGCCGTATGCAGAAATGCGTGGCTGCTGGGCTTCTGGTTGACTGCCACTGCCATCAGCGATGAACTGTATTTTCGTGGACTGTGTGGGTGAACATCTAGGAAACATTCAGATAGGAAAATACTGCCGATTCCATCAGAGATGAACTGGGTGTTTCGTGGGGGACTGGTGTGTTGACATTCTGGTGGCGGCATTATGCTCAGTGTATCTGTGCGGGCTGTTGTTTGTCGAGACTCCTGTCTTTTCCACTTTTCACATTGGGCAGTGGGGAGCGTTTTGTGTGATGTTCACTGGCACAGGAACGGAGCATAATTGGGACGACCCGTTGATGTGAAGTTGGAACTGCGACTAACTAACTAACTAACTAACTAGCTGTGTATCTCTTTCTTATTGTTGTATATAGTGTTCTAGTTTCATTAGCCTGTTTCAGGCAGTCGTCGTTAGTTACTCTGGCAGTCCAAGGAATTCTCAACATTCGTCTCAGGAAAGCTCCCGTTCCCGACTATCTGTCTGTCTGTCTGTCTGTCTGTCTGTCTGTCTGTCTGTCTGTCTGTCTGTCTGTCTGTCTGTCTGTCTGTCTGTCTGTCTGTCTGTCTGTCTGTCTGTCTGACCCGGCTTGGCTTCACCCAGTCCCTGGTGGGGAGCATCTAATTTAATTCATATAAGTAATCATATAAGCTCCCGTTCCCGTTCCCGACTATCTGTCTGTCTGTCTGGCTATCTATCTGTATGTCTATCTGACCCGGCCCGGCTTCACCCAGTGTCGCTTGTCGTCCCGGGAGGAACGTGGAATCAACAAGCACATCTTTAAGATCCTTATACTTGGGAATTATTGACAGACTTTTGTCTACACTCCTCCGTTCTGTCTTCTATTCTCTCTCTCTCTCTCTCTCTCTCTCTCTCTCTCTCTCTCTCTCTCTCTCTCTCTCTCTCTCTCTCTCTCTCTCTCTCTCTCTCTCTCTCTCTCTCTCTCTCTCTCTCTCTTATTCCTTCATAACATACCCTGACAACAGTTTCCTCCAACAAATTAATAAAATATTTATTGCTGAAAAACTATGTCAGTGGTATGTATTGAATGTGTATATGTAACTTGTAGTGTCTTCTATTGTGAGTGCAAGATAGGACTATGACTGTCTATGCTCCGTATCGCATCTCTCATCTGCATACGGCCAAGCAACAAGACATCACACATATATGGACAGCTCTCACCCTGGATGCTCCGTTCCACTTGAGTCTGGATGTAATCCGTTATTGAAAAAATGTTCGCAGTTGGATCATCGTAAAATAATGCGACCACGGTAAGTCTTTGAAGTAGACAGAGTTTTCTTTTTTTTTACGTTAATAGTATCTATCAGTGAAAACACATCACCACTGTCCAACATTGTCTAATGCTACTGTAAACGTTTTACACACTGTCTCTAGTTAGTAAAGTTTTATATTTATCCACAGTTCAAATGCGTGCAGTTTTAGGTCTCTCTGCTTTCAACAGGTTAACGTCTTTTTTCCTTTACGTGCTTTACTTGTATATTCTTTTGTTTATACAGAGTTCTGTTATTGACGTTAGGGTATCTCTTCTCACGATTAGAACATGTCTATGTTCTTAGTGGTTCTAGGTAGGTACTTTATCTGCCCCAGTGAAGTTAATTTCTTTAATCTTCTCTGTACCTGTCAGGAGTTTTCACGGAACCTGTGGGTGATATATATATATAATTAGGTGATATGAGTCTGCTTCAGACTAATTCTTATGTGAGAGTCTTTCTCCAGCCGTATTCAGACGCTTCCGAAAAGATACTCTGACATAAGACAGGTGATTTCACTAAAGTCTAAACGATTAGCTAAAAGAAGGAAATGGTAAAAGCCAAGCACAGACACCTAATTCCCTATGCTAGACTATTAAGCTAAGGCTAGATTACCTTATATAATCTATGTTAATCCATGAATTGAAATACACCAGCACACAAGCACTAATATCCCATCGCCTTTAAACAATAAGGGACGTATATTTCTTTCCAAATAAAGGATGCATAGATATTCTCCGTCCAGTTTGGGAGCACACTAACTACAAAAACAAGTACACAACTATTTATACTCCATTTCCAATTCTCCGTTACTTTTGATCCACAATCAAATTTGCCGTGATCCTTCACATCAAAAGTCTGTGAAATCACGTATTCGCTCCTTGCCCCTCCGTCTCGTCTTTCTCCGCTGAGTCCCGCGTTCCCCCACTCTCGTACATCAATCAGTTTTAACGCTTTGATCCACGTCTTCGTGCGTTCCACAACCCGATGTCTCCGCGTCTCCGTTGCTTGTCCGATAAGATCGGCAGTCAATGACCCCTTATCACAACTGTATTTTTCTTCTATTACCATTCGGTCAATAACCGTCACTTTGTCCTCGCTCAAGACTGAAGGCTCGATTGTTATTCTGACTCACGGTCCATAATTTTCCATTCTCATATATTGCAATTACTTTTATATGTAAGTTATCAGGGAATCACTAAACTCACAGTATCCCGTGACATAGGCCCCCTCTTAAGAGAGTTGACCGCGTCGACTCTTCCTCACTGTAGTTTTGATTCCTATGATCCACCAACCTATTCCTCTTTCTCTGGAGTTGGATGTCTAGATAGGAAATCCGCTCCTACATTCTCCTTACCAGGGATGTACTCCACTGTGAAGTTGTACGGCTGCAGCAACAACGACCATCGCATCAACCGTGCGTTGAGCTTCTGCGAAGTAGCTAGGAACATCAAGTGTTGATGATATGATTGGATCCTCACATGGCTCACCTCCTCATCAAGTAGGCGATCTCCCTGACAGCCTATTATACTACTCATGATAAACACTAGTGTTGGCACATCGCCCCTATACGTCCGGTCGACCTACTTTCGACTGGCGTAAGCGACGGCTCACAAGACAGATCGTCCCATCCTCACTGTAACACTGTCTCCATATTCTCTTGGTTTCCCCAGGCTTTGCATCTGGGGATGTTCCGCTTCGTCCGCGTTGGACAGAATCGTCTTCCCCAATCCTCTTGGACTTTTGCTTCCAGGACCATCTCGGGTGATATTGGATCTGGTCAGCCCATCTTCGGTTGGAGTCCTGGGTATTTCTCGCCTTTCCCGACGTTACCCACCCCTTCTGAATTTGGTTACTAGTGAAAGTTTCACTCTTGTCGTTTCCCTGACGTGTGATTTCCCTCCTCCCTTCGTTTGGTAAATCTGACCTATCACGTACTTTCCCATATGCCCTCCTATGTAGTACCGGCGATCTCTGGTCTTCGTCTGGACCTGTAACCTTTTTATTAATGGCTGCCATCACCATAAGGTGCGAAGCTTTGCTCTCGGATCTCTCCTCATATTTCTTAATGAGATGCCTAGGGAGATTTTTCAGTTCTCCCCTGATCCTGATTTTGTAGAAGTTTTTGGACACCACCTTTATCACAGGATAAGGTCCTTTCCATCCTACTTGGAGTATATTAGTTTATTCTGGACCCCATACTTCCACTTGGTCTTCCACATTAAGAGCTATTTTACTCTTAGTCCGCTTGTTGGGTGGTGCTTTCTGGCACTCTGAACAAGACTTCACTAACCGGCGTACATCGCCAGTCATTCCTGGCCAGCAATAATGGCCGGAAATCTGCTGCAATGTCTCTCTGACACCCATATATCGATTCTCGGATGTTTGTCTTCCGGATATGGTGTGCCCGCGCTGAAGTTTGTGTTTTGGGTTCTAGTTCTCGCATGCGGTATTCATGTTCTCTTATCTTGTTGGCCTCTTCCGCTTCCAACTTGGCCTTTCGATCTTCCCGTTCTGCTTGGCGAAGTTCCCTCTCCCTCTCTTGTATGTAATCAGTTAGGGCCGCACCAGATAAACCAATTTCTTCCCCGTTGGCCCTTAGTTCTGCTGTCGTTAATTTAGGAGTGGCCATTCTAAAAGAAGTTGAGCATGCATGCATACATACATACATACATACATACATACATACATACATACATACATACATACATACATACATACACACACACACATATACATACATACATACATACATACATACATACATATACACACACACACATACATACATACATACATACATACATACATACATACATACATACATACATACATACATACATACATACATACATACATACATACATACATAATACTTACATACATACATACATCATTGGCACCTTTCCGTCTTGACAGACGATAGTTTGGTACATTGTGCTTCAAAAAGGCTTAATAACTACGATCCATGGCGGTGGCGAGTGTGGCTGGTAAGGCCAATTCTTGCTGCAAATGTTTGCCCACAGTAGGTGCATGTGAAAACATGGTCACTTCCACCATTTTGCACCATCTTACGTCTCTCACGCTCTGTGTGTGCTTTATCTGCAATCATTTTCTCCTTTGTCGTTATTCCATTTCTGATAGTTGCCCTCCATGCAACACGTTCAGCGGCGACGTGCTCCCAATGTGCATTATCAATGCCTGTATCAATCATGTCCCGCTTACACACATCTTTGTATCGTAGTAGAGGCCGACCCTGAGATCTACCCGTCTGTAATTCACCAAAAAAGATGTCCTTTGGTATTCTACCATCATCCATCCTCCTAACGTGTCCTATCCATCTAAGTCTACGAAGACTGGGCATGGAATACACCGTCACACAACCTGATCTTTCCAATACTTCAGTATTTGTGATTTTGTCTTGCCACTTAATACCAAGTATTCTTCGCAGACACCGCATATGAAAGCTGTTTAAACGTTTCTCTTGGCGTGAGTAAGTTGTCCAGGTTTCACTGCCATAAAGAAGAGTACTAAGGACACAGGCTTGGTAGACGAGGACTTTTGTTTTGGCAGTAAGCTTCCTGTTCTCCCAGACTCTTTTTGCTAACATGTTCATTGTTGTTGCTGCCTTGCCAATCCTTATGTTGATTTCCTGATCGAGGGATAATTTACTATTTACCTCTGATCCTAGATATGTAAAATGGTCCACTATCTCCAGTTCGGCGTCGTCAATAAAGATTGATGGTACACCATGTGCACCTTGTGACATATTCTGTGTCTTCTTTTTATTAATTGTTAAACGAAATTCAGAACAAGCATTGGAGAATGAAGATAGTAGATGTTGTAATTCTTCCTCAGAGTGGGTCGTAATCGCAGCATCATCCGCATAAGCAACTCTCTGATTAGTACCCTGCTAATTTTGGTCTTGGCCTTCAATCTCTGAGCATTATAGAGGCCACCATCTGAGCGTGAGTGAATGTATATACCGTCATCCTGATCACGAAAGGCATATTTCAGTAGAAGTGAAAAGTATATCCCAAAGAGGGTCGGGGATA
This sequence comes from Cepaea nemoralis, assembly GCA_014155875.1. Taxonomy (NCBI): domain Eukaryota; kingdom Metazoa; phylum Mollusca; class Gastropoda; order Stylommatophora; family Helicidae; genus Cepaea; species Cepaea nemoralis. The sequence continues at coordinate 1,266,070 of JACEFZ010009173.1, forward strand.
GTACACAACCTTGCTTAACTCCACTCTTGATTTCAAACTTTTCTGAAGCTGAGCCATCAAACTTGATTATACCTTTCATGCCTGTGTGGAACGATTCCACAATGGACAGAAGAGTTGATGGGCAGCCAATCTTCTTTAGTGCTTTAAACAGACCCTCACGACTGACCAAATCGAATGCCTTTGTGAGGTCAATGAAAGCAATAAACAGTGGCTGATTTTGTTCCCGGCATTTTTCTTGCATCTGTCGCAATGAGAATATCATATCAATGGTAGACCGGTTCTGACGGAACCCGCACTGTGATTCGGGGTAGACTTGATCTCCCAGGACTTGAAGTCTGTGCAGGACAATTCTGGCAAATACTTTCCCAACAATACACAGAAGTTAGATACCCCTATAGTGGTTACAGTCGCTCCGATCTCCCTTGTTCTTGTACAGCGCTATGATGTTTGAATCTTTGAAATCCTGTGGGACTTGTCCTTCTCGCCAGCATAGCTCTATTAGCTGGTGGATCTGTAGAGCGAGTGTGTCTTGCCCACTCCTGATTACCTCTATTGGAATCCCATCCTTACCTGGAGCCTTGCCAGATGCAGGCGCATTTATAGCACACTTAACTTCTGTTACAGTGGGAAGTGTGTCCAGGTAGTCAAGAGTTACATACCTACCTACCTACCTACCTACCTACCTACCTACCTACATACATACATACATACACACACACACTCACACATACATACATACATACATACATACATACATACATACATACATACATACATACATACATACATACATACATACATACATACATACATACATACATACATACATACATACATACACACATACAGACACACACACACACACATACATACATACATACATACATACATACATACATACATACATACACACACACACACACACACACACACACACACACACACACACATACATGCATACATACATACATACATACATACATACATACATACATACATACATATACACACACACACATACATACATACATACATACATACATACATACATACATAATACATACATACATACATCATTGGCACCTTTCCGTCTTGACAGACGATAGTTTGGTACATTGTGCTTCAAAAAGGCTTAATAACTACGATCCATGGCGGTGGCGAGTGTGGCTGGTAAGGCCAATTCTTGCTGCAAATGTTTGCCCACAGTAGGTGCATGTGAAAACATGGTCACTTCCACCATTTTGCACCATCTTACGTCTCTCACGCTCTGTGTGTGCTTTATCTGCAATCATTTTCTCCTTTGTCGTTATTCCATTTCTGATAGTTGCCCTCCATGCAACACGTTCAGCGGCGACGTGCTCCCAATGTGCATTATCAATGCCTGTATCAATCATGTCCCGCTTACACACATCTTTGTATCGTAGTAGAGGC